>PVJS01064571.1:0-10195 GCA_004027185.1 Glis glis | reverse complement strand
CTCTCTCTCTCTCTCTCTCTCTCTCTCTCTCTCTCTCTCTCTCCCTCTCTCTCTCTCTACCTAGTGAGGCCCTCCGCAACTTCATGAGACCCGGTTTCAAAATAAAGTATAAAAAAATAGGGCCAGGGGTGTAGCGCAGAGGTAGAACACCCCTGGGTTCAATCTCCGGTATCGCAAAAAAAAAACAAAACAAAACAGGATCTCACTAAGTTGCCGAGGCAGGCCTCAAACCTGTGATCCTCCTGTCTCAGCCTCCTAAATACTAGGATTACAGGCATGTGCCACCATGCCAGGCAAAATAGTAGTACTTATCATAAAATAATTCTTATTATCGCTACATGACTCTGAAATCAAGTTCTGATGGAATTTATGAGGCATGTGGGCACACTGTCCTAAAATCCACATGCAGTTGTGTGTGCTCTGAAGGAAAGAAGCTGTGGAAAGAGAAATACAGAAAGATGTAAGAGGGGGAAGTACGGGGGAGAAATAGAAAAGTTCTCTATCCTATACTTTGTGTTGAGCGACCGAGGGACCCAGGCCGCCCTGTCCACCTAGAAGGAGTGCCTGGCTCACAGGGGCAACTTAATGGAAAACATCCCTCAGCCCATGGAACCACAGCCCGCCGTAGTTGATAGCATGTAATACAAAACACATTTGTCATTTTTCCTTATACCTAAATAAATAAATACCCCGGGGGAAAGGGGAAGCGCACTACGGTAATCTGGTTTGGTGATGTGTCTCAAGAAAGAATGCACACCCAAGGGCTGGCACGGAACGTGGGGAGCCAGCTCTCAGCCAAGGGAAACAGCTGGGAAGACCCACCACGTTGGGACAGGGTGGGAAATGGTGAGCGGTGTGGGCAGTGGAACCAAGCGAATCCCCCCAGAGAGTTATATCATTTTCATCAGATTGAGTCATGGTGGGACGACTGGGGGGAACGAGTCAAATCTATTACTTGAGGACGCATTCCAGCTATAGTCACAGTTTTACAAGTTGTGTGTGAATATTCATAAAGCCCACACTGGGTTTTATATGCCACGTTTCTGAGTGATTTAAAGCAGGGCCTTGTGTTTTAGACACTGGGAGAGCGGGGGGGGTGGTTCGGGTTGGAGAACTGTTGGAGGGGCACTTGACCTCTACAGTGGCCACACCGAGAGATGAGGGATGGAGCGTAGCCACTGTGAAGGCCAAGAGCGTGGAAGGCATTTCCCCAGCGGAGGAGGCGATGCCCCCTTGTGGGTTGAGGGGCTGGAGAAGCGCATCTACTGTGAAGTTGTTGGCTAGATTCTCACTTAACTGGAAAACAGGGCAGCAAATGTGGCCCATCCCTCCATTCTTAATGATAGAACTAGACCCTCCCGCATTGGACCAAAGGGCCCTTAATATTGCTGATGGGAAAACCAAGAGCATCTTAGGTTAGAAGTGAGGCTAGAGACACTGGGCTTCCCAAGATATGAAATTCATAGACTTAGCAACATGTTCTATCATTGTTTCTTTCTCCCTGTTGTGTTCTGTCTCTATCATTATACTCCCCCCCCATTATGGTTTGGGTTTATTTATTTACTATATACTTTTATTGGCACATTGTAGTCTCACATCATGATATAGTTCAGAGTGATAGGGACATACATGCATGCAGCATTTGGTGAGCTTCCCCCATGGCTTGGATTTAGAATGTCCCCCCGGTCTTCACATGGTAGACAAGGCAGCCATGTTGGAGGTGGGGCTTGGTTGCTGGGGAAAAGATACCTGGGGGTGTGGCCTCAGGAATTATATATATATATATGCACATCCTCCTCTCTCTCTCTCTCTCTCTCTCTCTCTCTCTCTCTCTTTCTCGCGCGCACTTCCGACCTCCATGGTGTAAGAGAAGAGTCCCTCTGCTTTGTTCTCTCTGCCTCCCACCACCATGCCCTGACATCTGCAAACGTCACTCAGCTTTACATGGACTTAAACCTCTGAAATCTCCAGAACTGTGAGCTAATGAATCTTCCTTCCTCTAAGTTGTGGTTGTCAGGTATTCAGGTCACAGCAGTGAGAGTGCTGACTTGAAATGCCTCTAAAGTCTCATTGACTGTAAACTTCTCGTTTATAGCACCTCTCAAAAAGGCATGAGTTAATTCGGCAGCACCTTTCATTTAACTAAAAGCCCAATACTACCACTCGTAAACTATGAAAACAAAATTAAGGACACTGGGCAAAGGAATTTGAATTTTCCAGTGCACGGGGAAGCATGGCAGAAATGAAAAGAAAGAGTTTTGCTTTATCTGTTTTTGTTTTCATGATCAAATAAGAACATTCATAAGCAAAATTAAGAGTGGTTGTTCATCTAGAAAGGCTTTTGAACAAATAAATATAATCTAGCAAGCATTTTGTTCTTAAAAAGCAACAGATGCTTGAAAATTTTTAAGCTTTCTCTTATACAGATCACAGGTTCAAAGTGAAATAGAAAATGGAACTATAGAATATTATAAAATAAAAATAATTAAGACATATATATCAGAAACTGTATGATACAGCTAAAGGGGTACCCTGAGAAAAATTTGTAGCCTTAAGTATTTAGTAGTATGTGCATTTAATTAAAGAAATTAAGGAAGAGCAATAAAATAAATTTGAAGAAACTGCAGAGAGAGGTAGTAAAAATAAAAGGAGGAAAAAAGGAAAAACTGCCATATAAGCCCAAGAGTTGCTCTCCCAGGAGAAGGTGTAGGCTAAATAATCAGATTATGATTGTAAAATAAAATAAACTATTAACCAAATCAAGGGAGAAATGCAGAGAATCCATAAAAACAGACAAAAATCTCTGGAAATTGGAAAATTCTTAGCTACAAGGAAAAATGTTAGAATAATAAATGATTACCTTGCTTAGTTCTACAAAATAAACATGAAAACCTAATTCAATAAGAAAATATAAATTTCTAAAAGTAGAAACAAAAGAGATACTAACAGAAACAAAATAATTTGCATAGTAACGATTTTAAAGTTATCAAAAAATTACTTTCCAGAAAACTCTCCGTTTGGTTGGTTTTGTAGATGAATTCTGTCAACCATCCAAAATATGGATATCTTTAGTGTTCTTTAAATTGCTATGAATTATAAAGAAAGAAGGAATGCTTTCAAAATACTATTCATTTCAAAATTTTTATTTTTGAAATTAGATTTACAGAAGAGTTGCAAAGATAGTGCAGAATTCCCATATGTATTCTTCTAGCTTCCCCTGATGATAACGTCATCTATAACCAGAATATATGTGTCAAAATTAACAAATTAACACTGATCCAAAACTATTACATAACCTACAGACTTTATTTGGATTTCACCAGTTTTTTTAAATTAATGATCTTTTTCTATTCCAGGATCCAATCCAAGATACTGTGCTGCATTTAGCAAATTATTTTTATGAGGCAAAAAATATGTACTGATAACAAAATTTGATAAGACCTCCCCAAAGAAAAATATAGATTGATCTCACTCATGAACAGTGCTCTAAACAAGTCTAACTAATACAACTAGGCTTTAAAAAAAATGCACCACAGCCAGCCGGAGTTTAACCCAAGACATGAAAATGTTCCAAATTAGAAAATCTATTAGTATAGCACAGAGTAGGACAAAGAAAAAAAAGCTAAGTTTGTTTATTCATAGATTTAGAAAAGGCATTTCTTTGCAGTATACTTTTCTTGGTGCATTTGTAATTATACATCCCAGGGTAATTCAAAGTGATGCAAACATACAGGCACACAGCGCTTGGTGTGTTTCCCTCCAGCTCCCACCCCGCTCTTCCCTCCTCCCTTCCTGCCCATGTTAGCAGGATTGGTAGTGATAACTTCATATATGGACATAACATTATTTGAATTATTTGAACTGTTTCCTTCCTCAGTCCTCCTTTTTCCCTTCCCGAATTTTCTCCTCCAATACCCTTCCACTATTCTACTGGTCTCTCTCCTTGTTTATTTGAAGTCCTTTTTGTTTCCTGTTTTCTGATAAGGCATTTCTTAATAAAATAGAAACACACTCAGTTACTATGATTTTATACATACAAGTGCATTTTTTTAATGGCAAAGTATTGGAAGTGTTGCTGTTGAAGTCAGAAAAGAGGCAATGGCCACAATTATCTAAAATTGTACCGGAATTGGTAGCCAATGTAATTAGATAAGAGAAATAAAATCCATAAAATTGAGAAGGAAGTAACTTTTTCAAAAATCATTTGCAGATGTTACAATGGTATGCCTCAACCACACACCACAACATGCACACATCACATAGACACATATAGGAGAATCAACTGAAAAAGTATTATGAAAAATAAGATTTTAGTAAGATGTCTGGTGTCAAAATTATACAAAAATCAGTAGCTTTCTCATATGCAAGCAACAACTCATTAAAAAATATAATGGAAGAAGAGTAAAAACAGGAGAGATATCTGGAATCATACTTCCTAAGAAATGTACAAGTCCTGTGTAAATTCATTTATGAATTGATACAAATGGACATAGGAGAAGACTAAAATTGGGAGAAAATACTTTATTATTCGGTAGAAAAATTCAATGTTTTAAAGAGTCTTTTTTGAACTATACAAACTAATGTTAAATTCACAGAAAACATAAACATTTGATTTTTCCAGGAAAACTGAAAACTCAAGATCCATAAGAGAGGATTAACCTTACTACATTTAAAGTATTACAAGTTGTAGTTTGTTTTTCATGTTTAAATAGACAAAATGATAAATGGAATCATGTAGTGAGTACAGAAATAGGCCAAATAAATATAGGAGGGCTGGGAGTGTCACTCAATGATAGAGCACTTCCCTAGCATGCACAGGGCCCAGGGCTCAATCCCTAGCACCACAAAAAAAAAAAAAATGCATATGGGATTTTGATATATCATCAAAACTACATTTCAAATCAGTGGGTAAAAAAGTAGATTATTCAAAAGTGGAGTTGGGGCAGTGGGGGAGAAATCTGCAAAATAATAACAATATTAATAATTTGTCCCACTTCATTTAACAAAAACTTCTAGATAGTTGAAATAATTAAATACATATAAAAGATGAAACTGCCAAAATCTTAAAAATAAAATTTGGAAACATTTAAAAGGTATCCTTGAATATTTTGGGAAAGCCTTTCTACACAAGACATAAAATATAGAGATAAGAGTTATGAATATATAGTAAGGTTTATAGACTAATAATATAGAGCAATATATTAATATATAATGTAGAGTAATAATAGTACAATATAATACAGAGTAATAATATAGAGAAGAGTTATGAATCTGATCACATAGTTCTATTTAAGAAAAATAATAAACAGTGAAAACATAAATCAACCTGGGGAAAAAATTGTCGTGGATGAGATGGAGAAGGGGCTTATCTCCATAATAGGCAATGATCTGGTGAGATTCAATAAGAAAAACTGAGTGACAGAGAAATAAGTAAGCCTTTGTCCATGCAAAAAGGAGTCCAAAGGGTGCACAGCCTCAATCATTCAGAATTAAATAAATCTTATTTAATTAATTAATTAATTTTTTTGTGGTACCAGGGATTGAACCCAGGGGCGTTCCACCTCTGCGCTACACCCCCGGCCCTATTCTTCCATACTCCATTTTGAAACCGGGCCTCACGAAGTTGCGGAGGGCCTCACTAGGTAGAAAGAGAGAGAGAGAGATGGAGAGAGAGAGAGAGAGCGCTGAGGCTGGCCGCGAACCCGGATCCTCTGGTCTCCGCTTCCCAAAGTACTGGGATTACAAGCGTGCACCACCACACCCGGCTAAATAAATCTTATTTAATTTAAAATCCTAAGGTTTTGACCTCGCACACAGACAATGGTAAGCACAAACTTTGAACCTTACTGTGAAGAGAAAGGAATCTCTTTCACCAGCCATGAGAGAGAGGATGGTGTAACCCAGAAGGTAGACCTGGCACGGTCCATCCTTTGGCCGAGTTGCCCCAGGATATTATCTCTCAGGATACTCAGTGTGTGAAGACATATATAAAAGGAGATTCATGCGGCAACAACATCTGTAACACCACAGTGATCCAAGCAGCCTTGATGCCCATCAGTTAGCAGACTGGCTAAGTCAAATGATGGTAGATCCAGACAAGGGAACCCATCGCAGTGGCGGAAATGAATGAGGAACTATGACACCATTTTATAAAGGGAAAGAAAGGAACAGAACATAATGACATATTGTGTAGAGGTTATCACAGAGAAAGTAAAATGAATTTTATAAACCAAAAGTACATAGGGAAATCTGTACAGTTTTTAACATGGTCTGGTTTGAGCCATGTTGGTGGATGCAAGGGTCTAGATTTTATTCCTTTGTTTAATTCTACATACTCCTTCTGTGTTCCACTGTGTCAAGTATATGATAACTGTTTTTAGGAAGGAGATGGTTCTAGGACAGAAACATTGGTGGTGGTCACAGATAGCTCCTGGGGTCAGAACCTTGGTTTGGCCTCTTCATACTGAAGACTTTAGGCAAGGGTCTTACAAATGGTACCCACTTTGTAAGACTTTTGAAATGATTAAAAATATATATCCAAGTACCAAGCGCATAGTATGAACAGGTAAAAGTTGGACATATTGCAGTTAAGGAATGACCTACAAAATACACAGCTTATTGCAGAGAGAGGAGGCAGAGGTGGGCCACACTAGTCCCTGTGTAGAAGACAGGGAGGGCCAGCCTCTGTAAACTCCCCGAATGTCTACACCCACATAAATTGGTCAATAAGGACTCCTCCGGAGAGGGGCCCTCAACTGGGAATTCAGGATGGGAGAGAGACGTGCTTTTCAGTATACAATTTGACTCCCCCCCTTATGTATATGAATTACCTTTTTAATTAAAAATAAGTCTAGTTTTAAGCCAGTAATGAGCTGAATGCTTTCCTGCTCTGGCTAGGAGGAATTCCACATGCCCACGGCCTTTCTGTCTGCCCACTGATCCTTAAGCTATCAATAATCATAGAGCTTGAGGTCGTGCCAGCTCCCAGTGGTGTTGACAGAGTCCAGCTCAAAAGTCCCTTTATGAGACCTTGTCCCTCAGTAAAGCTTGCAAATTGCTCTGATCTTAGTAGACAAAGCCATCGCTCATTCTCTGAATCTCTGAGTATCCTACACAATAACGTAAGAATGAGGGGGGGTATTACCCGAGATAAAGCGTCTTTTACAACATCAAAGTCCTTGATTTCCAGGCTGTAGGCTGCAGGTATGCGACAGGCCTGACAGCCCAGATGGACAGCAGAGATAAAACAAAAAGTGAAATTCTCTTGCCGGAGCTGGAGCCGCTGCACCCACATTGGGTTTGGTGCTGGGAGTTCTGTAGGGGGATTAATGTTATCCTCGGAGGTGTGAGCCCTTTTTGCTTTTACCTTCAAAACCAGGTAATCAGCAGAAGATAACGATCAGGGAAGGGAGCCTTTCTTTCTCCTGCCTGGTTTGCTTAACTCTAGCCTGGATGGTTTTCCATTATGTGCACATACTTGCCATGTTTTGGCTAAATTCTTGGTTTTTAACTGATGATGTGAGCCTCTTTCCTTTCATACCACCATCATTGGGCTTTCAGGAGCAATTACAGCCTTGTCTAGTATGTGTGTGACTGAGGACTGAACCCAGGGGAATTCTACCCCTGAGTTGCCCCAGCCCTTTTTCTGTTTTATTTTGAACAGGGTCTTGCTAAGTTACCACACACTGATCTCAAACTTGTGACACCTATCCTCCTGTCTCAGCCTCCCAAGGACTAGGATTACAAGTACTAGGAGTGCACCACTGTCCCCGGCTTCTGTCTATATTTTTGAAAGACCAACTCAGGCAACCTCTCCACCTCTCCACTCTATTCGCCTGGCATAAATGTCACCTCCAAGATGGAAACTTGCACACATTCCCCTAAACACCTACGGGTACAACCTGAAACCACCATCATGCTTTGGGACTTAACTGATCTCTTAGAGGAAAATAAGGGTTTCTTACAACTCACAGAGAAGTTGCTCAATACTCCAGCTTGATCGCTAATCTCTAGCTGTCTTTTTGGAAGGGAAATATTTTCCTGGGTAACTAAAAGAAATGTGATTATTTTTCTATTTGACAGCTGGGCTATAAGCTTTATCCTGTTCTATTTCAGCACCAAGAGTTGTGTTTATAGAAACAAGCATGAGTCACTGAATTGGACCATGCTCTTGTTCAACATAGATTATGGGAAGCTAACAAGGAAAAGATTGGTAAATATGGACACAGTACTCTATGACCCTGGTACTATGAGAACATCCGAAGAAGAGGCAGAAGTGAAAAGAATTTTTTTTTTGGTTGACTACAAAGTTTCTTAGTAGTAGTAGTGGTGGTGGTGGTGGTGGTGGTGGTGGTGGTTGAACTCAGTAACATTCTACCTCTGAGTTACACTCCTAGCCCTTTTTATTTTTTTATTTTGAAACAAGGTCTCCTCTCACTAAGTTGCTGAGACTGGCCTTGAACCTGTGATCCTCCCAGGTACTGAGATTACAGGTGTGCACCACCACCACACCCAGCTTGAATCCAAAGTTACCTTGAGGTGAGATTAGTTTCATAATCTGTAAGCATCACTGACCCACAGTAGGTCTGGGTAGGATTTTCAGGGAAAACAGAAAGTAATTCAAACAATTCCTGTTCTCAAATTATTAAATTTATAGAACTTATTAGATAAATATTTATCGAACCTGGAAGCAACTAAAACACATGCAGATCAGTCTGTGGGGAAATACCATGAAGTAGGATGGTCATCAAGTTCATGGGTGTCTCTTTCAGGACACAGCTGTGTTGTGTTGGAAAAACATAAGACGAGATAAATAAACCGACCAACTCCCCCACAGTCAAATCCACACTTGCAGCTCCCACTGGGCACCACCTTTCAAAGTTGCCGCTTCCTGAGGATAGACACCCATAATGCAGCCTTGGAGTAGTCTTTGAATGCTGATAGTTAATAAACCTTCCCCTTAAAGTGATCCCATTAATTTGCTGATTCATGGTCACAAGATATTTTTTAATAAAAAAAATGCTGTTACCACTGGGTGTGGTGGTGCACACCTATAATCCTAGTACTTGGGAGGCTGAAACACAAGTATTACAGATTTGAGGACAGCCTCAGCAACTTAGTGAGAACCTCAGCAACCTAGTGAAGTTCTCACTAAGAGAACCTGTTTCAAAACAAAAAAAATAAATAAATAAAACGGGCTGGGGTGTAGCTTGGAGGTAGAATGCCCCTGGGTTCAATCCCCAGTTTAAAAAAAAAGTGCTATTACCTATTATGATTATTTTTCACTAGATCCCAGTTGGTTAGAGCTGTTTTCTAATATGAAGTCCACTCTCAAAGAAAAAGATTTACCATTCCTGATAAAAGTCAAAATCATGTGTCCCCCATCCAGGCCCTGCGCATCCAGTTATGATTTAGACAGGGCTGGGTCATGGGGTAAAGCCCGACCCCGCTCTTAAGTGGACAACGTTGGCTGTAGAGTGAGAGGTATCTTGGCAGCATCAGTCGTAGGACTCCAGCTGACCTCAGGTTGGTATGTGGTCCGTGGTCCATATACAAAAAAGCAGGTTCCCAGATCTGTGAAATCTGATCAGGCGAGAGGCCCAGTGGCCTTCAGATCTGGGAAAGATGTCTGGGTGTGCTGCCTCGCCTCCACGAAGCCACACTTAGCCATCGCCCAGGTCTTGGAGGGCCAGTGTCCCCAAGTTACTCCGTCTGCTGGTCAAGAGTCAAAAGTACCTGTTTCTGGCAGCTCAGGGAGGCCATCTTGCATCGCCAGGGGAAGCAGGAGAGCAGGGTGTCCAGGGGACCATAGATGGCAGGGCATGGCCTTCCCGAGGGGCAGACGCGTGGGCCACAGCAGGGACGCACCCCTCTGCCTTTTCATCCATGCATAGTTTGGGTTCAAGACCCTAAGCAGAATAACTAATATTTATGTAGCTAAGAGAGTTCTCAAGCCAGTGCATCACAAAATGACTCATTTTTCATTTTAGAAGCCATTCATGCTGGGCGTGGTGAAGCACACCTGTAATCCCAGTTCTTGGGAGGCTGAGACAGGAGGATTGCAGGTTCTAGGACAGCCTCAGCAACTTAGCAAGCCCCTCAGCAACCAAATGAGACCCTGTTTCAAAACAAAAAATAAAAAGGGTTGGGGGTAGCTTGGAGGTAGAATGCCCCTGGGTTCAATCCCCAGTACCAC
>PVJS01064570.1:0-10194 GCA_004027185.1 Glis glis | reverse complement strand
TTCTTTTTTTTTTTTTTTTTTTTTTTTTTTTTTTTGCAGTACTGGGGATTGAACCCAGGGGCATTCTACCTCCAAGCTACACCCCCAACCCTATTTTTATTCTTTATTTTGAAACAGGGTCTCACTAAGTTGTGGAGGGCCTCACTAAGTAGCCGAGGCTGGCCGCGAACCTGCGATCCTCCTGTCTCAGCCTCCCAAGTACTGAGATTACAAGCGTGCAACACCACACCTGGCTTTATTATTTTTTGAAACAGGTCTTGCTCAATTGTTGAGGTTGGCCTCAAACCTGTGATCCTCCCACCTCAGTCTCCAAAGTACTGGGATTATAGGGGTGTGCCACCATGCCTGGCTAAGGCCAGCCCTTTTTTATTTGGAAACAGGGCCTCACTAAATTGCTGAGGCTCCTGTCTCAGCCTCTCAAGTACTGAGATTATAGGCATGCGCCACTACACCTGGCCCTAGTATTGCTTCCATTAATACAGTTATTTTTAGAAAAGACTACATGGGGCTTGGAGCTGCTGTTGACAAGGAACTCAGACTGGCTGAAGCAAAGTAGGGAATAGTGGGAGGGGAGACCAGAGAGAGAGACAGTGGCCAGGACATGCAGACTTGTGGGCCTTGTTCTCTAAGTGAGACAGGAACCCCTTAGAGGAGACTGGGACCCTGTTGCGTTTTACCAGGATCACCCTGCTGCTGTGTTGAAGAGCCACTGGTTGGGAGCAAGAATGGAGGAGAGAGAGCCAGGCGTGGTGGCCCATGCCTGTAATCCCAGTACTTGGGAGGCTGAGATAGGAGGATCGCAGGTTCACGCCCAGCCTCAGCCACTTAGTGAGGCCCTTGGCAACTTAGTGAGACCCTGTTTCAAAATAAAGAATAAAAAATAGGGCCGGGGGTGGTGGCGCACGCTTGTAATCCCAGTACTTTGGGAGGCGGAGACCAGAGGATCTGGGTTCGCGGCCAGCCTTTGGTCTCTCTCGGTCTCTCTCTCTCTCTCTCTCTCTCTACTTAGTGAGGCCCTCCGCAACTTCGTGAGACCCGGTTTCAAAATAAAGTACAAAAAATAGGGCCGGGGGTGTAGCGCGGAGGTAGAATGCCCCTGGGTTCAATCCCCGGTACCGCAAAAAAAAAAAAATAGGGCTGGGGTTGTAGCTCAGATGTAGAATGTCCCTGGGTTCAATCCCCAGTACCGCCAAAAAAAAATAATAATAATAATCATATTAATGGAGGAGAGAGGCCAGCGGGGAGGCCCCTGCAGTCATCCAGGCCAGCCATGATGGTGGCTCAGGCCAGGCGGCAGCAGCACAGGTGGTGGGAGGGGTGTTGGATTGTGGAGAGAGCTCGAAGGAAGAGCCAGTGGGATTTGCCACGGGTGGTACATGGGAACCAAGGCAAAGAGAAGTCACGCGTGTCTGAAGTTGCCAACATGGGCAACTGTAAAAATGGAGCTTCCAACAAATGAAACACGGGGGACGGAAGGAGGTACAGGTCTGGGGGCTCACGTCAGAGTTCTGTTTTGGACGTGCTAGGTTTGAGACATCTGCCAGATAGCCAGCAGAAATGTCAGGCAGGCAATTGGACAAAAGAGGCTGGAGTTCAGGACAGTGACTCAGACCAGAGATAAAATCAGGGGTTGTCAGTGCAGAGATGTTACTCGGAGCCATGAGACTGGATGAGATGGCCTAGGGTGTGAGGGGAGGCAGAGAAAAGGTCAGGGATGGAGCTGAGGGGCGTAGCAATGTTCATAGGTCAGGGAGGAGCAGAGGAACCAGCGAGAGAGATGAAGAAATAGAAGGAAAGCCCTGAGAGTACACAGTCCAGGACGCCAGGTGAGGGAGCTTTTCCAGGAGAAAGGGGCAATCAGGTGGGTGGAAAAAAGTCAGGACTGACAGGTGACCTTGGATCTAGTGACAGGGAGGTCAGTGGTAGCCTTCAAAAGAGTAGATATAGTCGGGCGTGGTGGCGCATGCTTGTAATCCCAGTACTTGGGAGGCTGAGACCTGAGGATCCGGGTTCGCAGCCAGGCTCAGCTCTCTCTCTCTCTCTCTCTCTCTCTCTCTCCTTAGTGAGGCCCTCCGCAACTTCGTGAGACCCGGTTTCAAAATAAAGTATAAAAAATAGGGCTGGGAGCGTAGCACAGAGGTAGAACGCCCCCACGTTCAATCCCTGGTACCACAAAAAAAAAAAAAGGGGTGGGAGCGTGGGGTTTAGCTTGGAGGTAGAATGCCCCTGGGTTCTATCCCCAAGACTCCCCCAAAAAAGCAAATTTGGAAGTACCTGTCAGATATGTCAAAGGAAAAAAAAGCCAGGCATGGTGGCCCTAAAATCCCAGTGCTTGGGAGACTGAGACAGAAAGATCAAGGCCAACCTCGACAATTTAGTGAGAGCCTGTTTTAAAATAAAAAATAAAAAGGGCTGGGGCTATGTCACGGAAGTACAACCCCCTTGGGTTCAATCCCTAGTACCACAAAAAGAAAAAATATATATATGTCAAGGTTTATGATAGGCTGTCTCTACATAAAAAAGTAAAGGATCAGCCAGGCGTGGTGGCACAGGCCTGGAATCCCAGTACTTGGGAGGATGAGATAAGAGGATCACAAGTTCGAAGCCAGCTTCAGTAACTTAGACCCTTTTTCCAAATAAAAAATAAAATTGGGCTGGAGGTATAGCTCGGAGATAGAATGCCCCCAGGTTCAATCCCTAGCAACACATGCACATACACACACACACACACACACACACACACACACACACACGGTAAAGTATCACATATCCAATGATATGTCTTTGTGAACAGAGACTGTCTCATTTTTTAGAAGACGCACAAGAACCCATTAACAGTGGTGGCCTCTGGGGAGAGAAACTGGGAAAGAAGGTACCTGGGGTGAGAGGAGCCCCATTTTTCATTGCATACTTGTTTGTCTATTAAAGTATTTTTCAGCCGGGAGTGGTGGCGCACGCTTGTAATCCCAGTACTTTGGGAGGCGGAGACCGGAGGATCCGGGTTCCCGGCCAGCCTCAGCTCTCTCTCTCTCTCTCTCTCTCTCTCTCTCTCTCTCTACTTAGTGAGGCCCTCCGCAACTTCGTGAGACCCGGTTTCAAAAATAAAGCATAAAAAAATACGGCCGGGGGCGTAGCGCGGAGGTAGAACGCCTCTGCGTTCAATTCCTGGTACCGCAAAAAAAAAAAAGTATTTTTCAAGCCGGGCACAATGGCACATGCTTGTAATCCCCCAGCACTTGGGAGGCTGAGACTGGAGGATCTGGGTTGGCGGCCAGCCTCAGCTACTTAGTGAGGCCTCCGCAACTTAGTGAGACCCTGTTTCAAAATAAAGAACAAAAAATAGGGCTGGGAGTGTAGCTCGGAGGTAGGATGCCCATGCTGGGTTCAATCCCCAGTTCCGAAAAAAAGTATTTTTCGTCAAACATATATTACTTTTTCAATTAAAAATAACTCTAACAAGGAAAAACACATGGCTATTATGAAATGAGAAAATGTGTGACGTGCTGGGCACAGCGCAAGTCCAAGAAAACATCCATTTCCTGTTGAAAGGCTGTTTGTAGAAGGGAAATCTCCAGGGCACCCGTGTGGATTGTTTTATCCTTCACCAAGCTGAAAATGGATCAAAAAAATTTTTTTTTCCAGTATGCATCTTTTAAAAATAATTTTCCAACTGGACAAGGTAGCATACACCTGTAATCCCAGCTACTTGGGAAGCTAAAGCAGGAGGATCGCAAGTTCCAGGCCAGCCTGGACAACTTAGTGAGACCCTATCTCAAAATAAAAAATACAAAGAGCTAAGGATGAGCCGGGCGTGGTGGCGTATGCCTGTAATCCCAGTACTTGGGAGGCTGAGACAGGAGGATCGCAGGTTCGCGGCCAGCCTCAGCTACTTAGTGAGGCCCTCTGCAACTTAGTGAGACCCTGTTTCAAAATAAAGAATAAATAATAGGGTTGGGGGTGTAGCCCGGAGGTAGAATGCCCCTGGGTTCAATCCCCAGTACTGCAAAAAAAAAAAAAAGAAGAAGAAGAAGAAGAAGAGCTAGGGATGTAGCTCAGTGGTAGAGCACCCTTGGTTCAAACCCTAGTACTAAAAAATTTTTTTTCATAGAACCAAATTAACATTATCATACTTTAAAACATTAGACCTTCTAATGATTTTAACACCAACTGATAATCTTTGTGTGTGGGGTAGGGGTACTGGGGATGGACCCCAGGGGCATTCTACCTCCTAACTATAACCCAGCCCTTTTATTTTCTTTTATTCTGAAACAGGGTCTCATTAAGTTGCTGAGGTCTTCACTACATTGGTGAGGCTGGACTCCAACCTGTGATCCTCCTGTCTCAGCCTCCCAAATACTGGGATTACAGGCATGTACCACCACACCCAGCTCCAGTTGATAATCTTGCCTAAGTCAATGATTTCCTTAGAGGTCACAAAAACTGCCCAGACACTAAAGTTAGCTGTCATTCCTGTAAAAAGTGTGATAGAAGAGATTTTTTTTTTTTTTTGCAGTACTGAGGATTGAATCCAGGGGCATTCTACCTCCAGGCTACACCCTCAGTCCTATTTATTAATCATTATTTTGAAACAGGGTCTCACTAAATTGCGGAGGGCCTCACTAAGTAGCTGAAGCTGGCCGTGAACCCAGATCCTCCAGTCTCAGCCTCCCAAGTACTGGGATTACAAATGTGCGCCACCACGCCCAGCTCAATAGAAGAGATTTCTAACTGACATCGGAGGTATGGAGGAAAGGAGATCGTTCCATTCAAGAGATGTTCATTTAGCCGGGCGTGGTGGCGCGCGCTTGTAATCCCAGAACTTTGGGAGGCAGAGACCGAGGATCCGGGTTCCCGGCCAGCCTCAGCTCTCTCACTCTCTCTCTCTCCCTGTCTCTCTCTCTCTCTCTCTCTCCCCTCAGTGAGGCCCTCCACAACTTTGTGAGACCCAGTTTCAAAATAAAGTATAAAAAATAGGGCCGGGGGTGTAGCGCGGAGGTAGAATGCCCCTGCGTTCAATCTCCGGTACTGCAAAAAAAAAAAAAAAGAGATGTTCATTTAGAGAATACACAGCTATTGAGCTGTGTGTGTTCCGATTTTCAAAGAACTCTTTTTTTTGTGTGTGTAGTACTAGGGATTGAACTCAGGAGCATTCTACCTCCAGGCTACACCCCCATCTCAATTTTTATTTTTATTTTGAAACAGGGTCTCTAGGTTGATAAGAGCCTCACTACTTGCTGAGGCTGTCCTCGAACCTGAGATCCTCCTATCTCAGCCTCCCAAGTACAGGGATTACAAGCATGTGCCACCATGCCCGGCTTCAGAGAACTCTTGAATGTATGGCCTCATGGACTTCTGCAGCCACCCAGTAAAGAAAGGCATGCTCTCTGAGTTTTGCTGCCAGCAGGCCCTGATGGGGAAAGTGCCCACCTGAAAGTCAGGCAGCACAGGGATGGTGCCTTGGGGCTCCTGCTGGGCTTTCCCCACACTTCTTGTTAACAGTGGAGAGAGGCAGAGAGGTCAAGGACAGAAACCCTCTTCTCAAGACCTCAGGGGGGAAGAAGGAAGGAAACGCTCAGAGGAGCGAGGCGGTGCAACGGAATTTCGAAAGAGAGCTAGCTGCAGCAACTGCCCTTTGTACAGGCCAATCAACCCAGAAGCCTGCAGCAGCCAGCCCTGTCTGTCGCCCCAGCAAGACCAAGCCCCAGCCCGGGCCTGCTAGCTCTGCTCACATCACTACGGTCGTGCCCAGAGGCAAAGCAAAAAAAAACACCATGCGCAGGCCTAGCTTGGGGGCTGGCTCCATGACAGTCCCCTTCTGTGACATCCATTCCCTTTCTAAAGCCTGGGAAATGTCCCTCACAAAGCCATCGTTTTCCTCCATGCCAAGCATTTAGTGACATTCCTTTAGTCCTCTGTGGCACTTAGAAAACATAGCTATTGACTAACTATATTAAGAAATGCCATCTACAGCCCACCCCTGGCCAGCCCCACAGGCCCCAGTGACGTCCACCCTCTGGGTCATGGGGAAAGAGGCCCCTGGTGGCCTCTTGGATCCTAAATTGCTTTTCCTGGCACAGTCTCACCCTCTGGGCTCTGCCAGACAGACAACTGCTGTGGGACCTCACTTTACAAGAAATCTAGATTTTAAAAAAAGAAGAAGAAGAAGGGAAAAAAAAAGAAAAGAAAAGCTCATGGCACACATGCCTCTAACGTCTGCTCTCCACCAGCACCTCCTTGGGTCTAAACACGAGTCTATCTATAGCAGTGTGTCTCAAACATTCAAACGTCACATTCGATCTACATGTCACCATGGAAAGGGACACATTCCCACACGCATCCCGAGTCAGGGCTTCACCATTCATGAGCACACAGATCGCGTGGGGATCTTGTTGAAGTGCAGGTTCTGAGGGCTGCAGGCCTAGCTCAGTGGTAGACTGAATGCCTAGCATGTGCAAGGCCCTGAGTTTGATCCCCAGCACCATGGAAACAAACAAACAAAAAAACCCAGGTTTTTCTGGCTTTTTTCTGGTCCGGTGGGTCTGAGGCAGGGCCTGAGACTGTGTTTCTCAGCAAGGTACTAGAAACTATAGCAAAACACTGAATCGGCCGTCCCTGTCCCATGGCTGCACATGAGAATCATTAAGGAGCTTGGGCAAACAAAGACCTCTGTCTGGGTCCCACCCCGGACCTACTGAATCAGAATTCTTGGGGTTGGAGTCTTGGAGGGAGAGTTGGACCCCCAAAATAAACAAGTAAGAGCAGCACTTTGCATGCACAGAGATGATGATGTACAAGGAAATGGAGAACACAATTTAGAAGCCCTCTGCACCAACTTAATGAAACACAAGAAACATAGCTGAGCATGGTGGTGCAGGCCTGTAATCCCAGTACTTGGGAGGCTATGACAGAGGATTGCAGGTTCGAGACCAGCCTCAGAAACTTAAGGAGATGAGACTTTCAGCAACCTAGAGAGACCCTGTTTCGAAATAAAAAATAAAAAGGGCTGGGGATGTAGCTCAGAGGTAGAATGCCCCTGTGTTCAATCCCTAGTATCATAAAAAAGGAAGAAAGAAGGAAAGGAAGGTGGGAAAGAGGGAAGGAGGGAAGGAAGGAAGGAAGGAAGGAAGGAAGGAAGGAAACAGTCTTCCCCCACATATTTGGGTACACAAATGAATTGAGAACTGTTGCCCTAGCCAGGTATGGTGGTGCACGCTTGTAATCCCAGTACTTGGGAGGCTGAGACCCGAGGATCTAGGTTCGCGGCCAGCCCCAGCTACTTAGTTGAGGCCCTCCACAACTTAGTGAGACCCTGTTTCAAAATAAAGAACAAAAAAAAAAAAAAATGAGGCTGGGGGTGTAGCTTGTAGGTAGAATGCCCCTGGGTTCAATCCCCAGTACCAAAAAAAAAGAGAGAACTGTTGCCCTGTACCAATAAGTAGGGGGGAATGAATCATGAAATTATCATCATCATCATTGATAATCAGGCACTTGATAGTTTTTGCAGCTAGAAAAAATAATAGCTATGGCATGTGCATTTATAAGGCTCCTACAGTGACAGGCAGCATCACACACAGTTCTGCTAACAACGCTATGCTCTGGCAAACTATTTCCTTCCATGCTGGGCATGGTGGCGCACGCTTGTAATCCCAGTACTTGGGAGGCGGAGACCAGAGGATCTGGGTTGGCAGCCAGCCTCAGCTATTTAGTGAGGCCCTCCGCAACTTCGTGAGACCCGGTTTCAAAATAAAGTATAAGCCGGGCGTGGTGGCGCACGCTTGTAATCCCAGTACTTTGGGAGGCAGAGACCGGAGGATCCGGGTTCGCGGCCAGCCTCAGCTCGCCCTCTCTCTCTCTCTCTCTCTCTCTCTCTCTCCTTAGTGAGGCCCTCTGCAACTTCGTGAGACCCGGTTTCAAAAATGAAGTATAAAAAAATAGGGCCGGGGGCGTAGCGCAGAGGTAGAACGCCCCTGCGTTCAATCCCCGGTACCGCAAAAAAAACAACAAAAAAAATCAAAATAAAGTATAAAAAATAGGGTCGGGGGTGTAGCTCGGAGGTAGACTGCCCCTGGGTTCAATCCCCAGTACCGCAAAAAAAAGAAAGAATAAAAAAAAATAGGGCTGGGGGTGTAGCTCAGAGGTAGAATGCCCCTGGGTTCAATCCCCAGTACTGCAAAAAAAAAAAAAAAAAAAAATTCCTCCCATTTTTACAGCTGAGGAAACTGAGGGGCCGAAACAGTAAGGGACCCCTCAAGGTCATAGTAATGGGATAGTGAGGCTGGAGCCAAACTCAGGGCCTGCTGACCCCAATGCCCAGGCTATACACAAGAGAAAAGCAAATGACAGCCAGGCCACACCCTAACCCTCCACTGGTTTTCCATGGCCCTCAAGCTATGAATGCTTTTTACATTTTCTAATTTGTTGGGGGACAAAATCCAAAGAAGAACTTAATAACAAGTGAAAATGCTGCAAAGTTATTTCAGCATCCATGAATCAAGCTCTGTTGGAACCGGGACACCCATTCCTTTGGGTTCTGTCTTTGGCTTCTTTCCAGCCACAAGGGCAAGTTGAATAGCTGTGACAGAGACGGCGTGGCCCCCAAAGCCCCAAATCGTTACCATCTGGCCCCTGCCTGAATAGGTCTGCTGACCCCTGCTCTAAATGGTTCCACTGTTTATAAATTCTCTACTTTCCTTTTATACACTTCAGTGAGTACTATTTTTTTCCACCAAAACCCTGCTAAGCTTGAACGTGTATAAAGTTGCTCTTCTAGGGCAGTTTAACGATAAGCTGAATGGTTACTTGTCCAAGATTTCTGGTAGGCGGATTGAAATCCATCAGCGCAAACAGACTGAGCATCAGGATTTGGGCTGCCACGAAAATGTCTACCACAAAAGGAGGCCTTGGGCTCACCTTTCTCATAGATGTCATAACTTCCAGTCCTCCTGGAGCCTGGGCCGGGCCTGCAACAGGCAAGCAGCTGACTAAGAAAATCAAATGACAAACTGAAGAGGTCAGGGTGTCCCCGCCCAAGTCATTGCTCAGTGTTTTTAAGATAGTCAAAGCATCCGTCTAGCAAACATCTGTTGAAGCCAATTATACACTCTGGGTAATCAAAGAGAAAGAGGCCTGGTCTTTGGCCTCAAGTAGCTCATGGTCTAGGGGAAAAAATCAGGCAAATGTGTATAGAGCCACGTGGGGCCCTGATGAGTGGGCATCTTGGAAGACAACCTGGAACAGGTAAGTCAGAATGGCTAATCAGCAGGTGCCACCTAAGAGCGCTGTGGCTATGCGACCCTCCAAGGGAGGCGTCATGTGTTTCTCAGTTTCCTCTCCAGGTTGATCTCAGTTGCAGGCCTTGCCAACTAGGAGGCATTTATTAAATATTATTTTAGCCGGGAGTGGTGGCGCATGCTTGTAATCCCAGCACTTGGGAGGCTGGGACCAGAGGATCTGGGTTCGTGGCCAGCCTCGGCTACTTAGTGAGGCCCTCTGCAACTTAGTGAGACCCTGTTTCAAAATAAAGAATAAAAAATAGGGCTGGGGGTGTAGCTCAGAGGTAGAACGCCCCTGGGTTCGATCCCCAGTACTGCAAAAATAAATAAATACTATTTTTTTTTGTCGGAGGGGGTACAACCTTGGACAGATCTGGGTTCTGCCTTGCTGTCTGGAAAGAAAAATTCTGGAAGACTTTCCAGTTTGGCTCTTATTTGTTTTTTTAATGATGACATTGATACACTTATTGAAGAATTTTGGAAAAAAAGAGACTGTGATCCAAAAAATCAGCCGACATAATCACATTTAACATTAATTTCCACCTCATGTCTTTTCTATAAATAGGTGATATATTTTAACTTCGAATCCTGCTTTTCCCCTCTCCTCATCACACATTAAGTGTCCTCTGTGTCACCACAGCTTTAGTAATCATTAATGACTGCCTGATATTCTGCCTACCAATTAGTTATGCAATCAACTCACTTCAACAGTCCCCTGATATTGAATACCAGAGTTATTCCAACATTATTTTGGGGGAGAGGGGTGGTGCTGGGGATTGAACCCAGGGGTATTTTACCTCTGAGCTGTACACCCAGCCCTATTTATTTTTTATTTATTTATTTTTGCGGTACGGGGGATTGAACTCAGGGCCATTGTACCTCTGAGCTACACCCCCAGCCCTATTTTTTTTTTTTTTTTTTC
>PVJS01064569.1:0-10195 GCA_004027185.1 Glis glis | reverse complement strand
CCGCAAAATAAATAAATAAATAAATAAATAAAAATAGATCTAGTGGTGCAGCTTGGTTGAATGCACCTGAGTTCAACCCCTAGTAACACACACACACACACACACACACACACACACACACACACACACACAGAGGTTTGTTCTAGATACCCAAGAGCAGGGAAGAAAGAACCTCTGTATCTGTTTGGAGGATGGGAAGATCTTTCACAAGAGATAGGACGTTAGCTGTAGTGCTGTGAGATACTTTGTCAAGTTGGGCATGGTGGGCCTGTAATCCCAGTACTTGGGAAGCTGAAACTGGAGGATCACAGGTTTGAGGCCAGCCTTAGCAACTTAGTGAGACCCTGTTTCAAAATAAAAAATAAAAGAAGGCTGGGAGTGATTGTAGTTCAGAGGTAGAACACTCTGGGTTTAATCCTTAGTACCAGAAACCAATCAAACAAACAAATGAAAAAAAACTCTGTCAATTGAACCAGATTACCGCTTTTTTTTTTTTTTGCGGTACCAGGGATTGAACCCAGGGGCGTTCTACCTCTGCGCTACACCCCCGGCCCTATTTTTTATACTTTATTATGAAACTGGGTCTCACAAAGTTGCGGAGGGCCTCACTAGGTAGAGAGAGAGAGAGAGAAAGAGACAGGGAGAGAGAGAGAGAGAGAGACAGAGGGAGTGAGCTGAGGCTGGCCGTGAACCCGGATCCTCCAGTCTCCGCCTCCCAAAGTACTGGGATTACAAGCGTGCGCCACCACGCCTGGCTTAGATCACCGCTTTTTGAAAGCACGTTATTGGTTTGGAAGTTTTGCATTTCATTTCCATGAGTGGTTGTCTCGGTCAACATTCTCACAGCTGTAATCCCCAACCACTGACCACACAACTTAGAAGAAGGAAGATTATTTGCTCACAGTTTTTTGGAGTTTCTGGGTTCAGTCCATGTGAGGCCAGGGTCTGAAGCCGGAGGCATGGTGGCAGGAAGTGGACAGAGCGCACAGCTCCGCTCTCACACCATGGAGGCCGGAAGCAGAGACAGCCAGCAAGCAAGAGGATTCATAGACACAGCACAGTCCCTAAGGCCGCACCCCAGGGGCCCACCTTCTCCAGCCACACCCCCCAGCCTAAGTTACCTCCCTCGTGACTTAACTATATCAACTCCGAGTTCTTCAGGGGACATTCTAGATCTGACTGTAACAGTGGTGCTATTTATAATTTAATCATACACATGTGATTTTCAAAGATCTTTACCTCCCAGATAATATAAAGTCTTTAGAACACTCTAAGACAATGACCTCCTCGGTCTTGTTTAATTCCATCCCATTTTATCACCACAAAATCCATCCTTATTATTATGTGCTTCATTAACCAAGGACCTTTTAGAATTATCTACATTTTACTAACCTCTTTGCTTATTATACATTCTTGGCTCCTTTCTTCTGAGCTCAATTTTGTTCTTCCTGACTTGTATCCATTAGCAAAGCCTGTTAGGGGTGCACTCTTGACTATTACTATGATGATGATGATGATGATGATGATGATGATGATAATTTAGTTGGGCAAAGAATTTAGGTCAACTATCTCTTCTCAGTACCTTGAAGATATTAGCCTACCATCTTCTGACTCTTAGTGTTGCTTGTATCAATGTTCTTATTGTTCTGTTTTTTTCTGATTTAATTAATCTATTTATTTATACTGGAGATTGAGTCCAGGGCTATTCTACCCCCAAGCTACACCGTCAGCCACCCTTTTTTTATTTTGAAACAGGGTCTTAATAAGTTGCTGAGGGTCTTGCTAAATTGCAGAGGCTGGCTTTGAATCTGTGATCCTTCTGTTTCAGCCTCCCAAGTACTGGGATTACAGATATGCACCACCACACCCAGTTTGGGTAATCTGATTTTTTGCTTATTAAGATATTGGTATAGCTGGGTTCTTGTAATCTCAGTACTTGGGAGGCTGAGATAGGAGGATTGTAGGTTCAAGGCCAACCTCAGCAACTTAGGGAGACCTTGTTTAAAAATAAAGAATAAAATAGGACTGGGGGTGTTCTCAAAGGTAGAACCCCCCTGGGTTCACTCCCCAGTACCACAAAAAAATAAAGCGAAAGATACTGATCTTATTCTGCCATTTTACAACAGTGTGTTTAGGAAGGATTTATCCTGATTTATCTTGATCAAAAGTTTAACTTTCTGAACCTGGTGATTTATGTGTTCAAGAATTTTAGAACAAATCAGTCATCTTATCTTATTTTCTTCTGTGTTTTCCTTCTGGAAAGCTTTGTTCAGTATCTCTTTTCATCCTCGGTGTCTCTTCATCTCTTTCCGTCGTTTTCATCTCTTAATCATTTTGTAAATCACGCACGTCAGCTCAGTCTTCCCTTTTGCTAATGCTCACTTTGTTCTTTCTAATCTGTCTTTTGAATTTTCAATTTCAACCAATGTATTTCTGTTTATAAGCACTGCATTTGTTTATGTTTTAGGCATCTTTTCAGTTTTATTTTTCTGCTGTTTATTTTATTGGCTTATGTCTTTCGTCATTTTAAACATATCTATTTTCCATCTTCACCTGACTCACCTGAAATCCCCAGGCATGAAGTCATGCTGTGGTGGTGTCTGCTGACTCTTGCTCATGGTGGCTTGGATGTTTTATAAAGTTAGACTGAATTTATGTACGGCGAGCCTGTGTCTGTGAGGGACCTGTGAGGTCTAGATTGAGAATGTGGTCCTTTACAAAGGTTTTTACATTTGCTCTATCAAATGCCCCAAGGGTAGAAAATAGGGATCCATTTCTATGGGAATTGTTCCAATTGAGTTTGAGCCATAAGAGGTGAGCTCTAAATCCATGGGAGGGTGGGTCTTGATCATGGTGGGTCATGGGAGACTTTCTTTTTCCCACACAGAATCCAAAATGAAGAAAACGCTGCCTCCTGTGTCCCTGTCAGTGGATGATTCAATGAAGGACCCCTCAGTCATTGAAAACAGAGTCCTCAGCCGGGCGTGGTGGCGCATGCTTGTAATCCCAGTACTTTGGGAGATGGAGACCGGAGGATCCAGGTTCGTGGCCAACCTCAGCTCTTTCTCTCTCGCTCTTTCTCTCTCTCTCTCTCTCTCTCTCTCTCTTTCCCTCTCTCTCTCTCTCTCCTTAGTGAGGCCCTCTGCAACTTCGTGAGACCCGGTTTCAAAATAAAGTATAAAAAATAGGGCCGGGGGCGTAGCGCGGAGGTAGAACGCCCCTGCGTTCAATCCCCGGTACCGCAAAAAAAAAAAAAAAAGAAAAAGAAAAGAAAAGAAAACAGAGTCCTCAAGAGAGAATCCCCTGCAGGAGAGTTTGCTAATTCCCAGCCCACGTGGAGCCCAGCCCTGTCTGCTGCCCCCATGTGTGCATTTACACACCACCAGCCTCCGGGCGACAGAGGGCGCCTCGTCCCGTCTTCCTCCCAGGACAGCCACTCCTTTGCACTGCTCTGATTTCAGTTACATTTTCAGTTTTATCTCGTGGGTATGTCCTACACTATCTTGTAAACTTCGCTATGCATTTAAAAGTATGTTTGACATCGTTTACCCAGCATTTCTAGGTACTTTGTAATCATCTACAATTTTCTATATTGTTAGAAATAGGCATCCCTATATACACTTTTGTCTTGGTACTGGGGATTGAACCCAAAGACATTCTGCCTCTTAGCTCTACCCCCAGTCCTTTTTAAATTTTGAAACAGCCAAGTTGCTGAGGGTCTTGCTGAATTGCTGAGACTGGCCTTGAGCCTACAATACTCGTGTCTCAGCTCCCAGGTACTGGGATTGCAGGAGTGTGCCACTACTCCTGGCTCCCTATATACACCTTTAAGAAAAAAAATCACCAAGGAATTTTTATTTCTTTTCTTTTTTTTTTTGGCGGTACCAGGGATTGAACCCAGGGGCATTCTACCTCTGAGCTACACCCTCAGCCCTAATTTTTATTCTTTATTTTGAAACAGGGTTTCACTAAGTTGCAGAGGGCCTCACTAAGTAGCTGAGGCTGGCCACGAACCCGGATCCTCCAGTCTCAGCCTCCCAAGTACTGGGATTACAAGCATGTGCCACCACGCCCGGCACCAAGGAATTTTTAACTAGGTTAAGTCATTTTGTTATGTGAGAGGGTAGCCCAATTAGCTGGTTAACATGCTAGAGAGAATTAGTCATGGTTGGCATACCACTAACTAAAAAAATATATATATATAATATATAAATATGTATAATAATCCGTGTATATATAATATATATACTATATTTTAATATAAATATACTATATAATATACTAGTATTATAATTATACTATATAATTACAGATTACTATGTAATAATATAATCCCCAGTGTATATATATGTTACTGGGGATTATATATACTTTTTATATATTATATATGTATACTGGGAATTATATACATAATAATTATATATAATTTATTATATTATATATAGCACTGGGGATTGAACCTAGGGGTGTTCTACCTCTGAGCTATACCCCCAAGTCCAATTTTAATTTTGCTGAGGGTTTTGCTAAATTGCTGAGGCTGATCTCGAACCTGGGAACCTTCTGTCTCAGTCTCCCAAGTACTGGGATTATAGGCTTGCACCATCACACCCAGTTCTAACTCGAAATTGATAGCAAGGGACTTGAGTAAAAACAGGATACAACTAATGCTTTTTAAGGGAAGAGATAATCAAACAGAAAATTATACAACTGAAGGGGCGTGGGAGAGTCATATATTTATTCATTAATTAGTTCTTTGATGTATGTTTATAACCCAGAAACTGCTGGGGATTTCATTTCATCTCTTCTAAATCTCACCTTCTGTGTCAGGTGTGGTGGTGCCCACCTGTGATCCTAGTACTTGGGAGACTGAGACAGGAGGATCACAGGTTGGAGGACAGCCTCAGTAACTTAGCGAGACTCTCGGCAACATAGTGGCATCCTTTTTCAAAAAAAAAAAAAGAGAAAAGAAAAAGAAAGAGAAAGAGAGAAAGGGCTGGGGGGGGTAGCTCAGAGGTAGAATGATGCCCCTGTATTCAATCCCCAGTATGGGGGGGGAACCCTCACCTTCTGCATCACAAAGTGATCAGTGAACAAGTGGTTAAATAACAGGTTTTAGAAGGTTTCCAGGGCTGCAGAGAAACTTAAG
Organism: Glis glis; assembly: GCA_004027185.1. NCBI lineage: Eukaryota > Metazoa > Chordata > Mammalia > Rodentia > Gliridae > Glis > Glis glis. Next base: position 5,049 of record PVJS01064569.1, on the reverse strand, counting down.
TAGACTCACAGGACAGAGACTGGGAGGCATCAACCTCCATGAAGAAGTAAAAGTCAGGCTACGTCCTCAGCAAGGAGACCAGCCCTGAGAAAAGCAGGGAGTTGCTCCTCGGGAGGAAGGCAGATTCAGATGAAGGAGAGTGTAGGGAACCCAGGTAGGAAGCCCAGATAGAGGGGCCTGAGAGCACAAACCCACCCTGGCCAGAGTCAGCCCCGCCAGCCTCCAGTCTCCAGCCCCTCCCTCGCCACCGATCCTCCTGCCAGCTGTCTCATTCAGCCGTGTGTTCAAGGAAGCTGTCATCTAGTGCATCAGATACTTCTAAGCGCCCACGTGAGCCATAGGAATACCTACAGCACCTGCTCCTGGGATATTCTGGGCCTCTTGTTCTAAATCCGCAGAGCCTCTGCTATTAATGAGTCTATCTATAAGTTCTGCACCTGTTGTTTTTACATAATTCTGTCGGTGCTCACTCGAAGAACCACTAATTATGTTTTTTATAATGAAAAATTTGCTCTTGCAGTTTTAGGAAACAGAGAAAATGCTTGATAGAAAATGTATTGATAGGAAAATCTCTAGCTTTTTTTGTGTGTGGTACTGGGGATTGAACCCAGGGGCATTCTACCTCTGAGCTACACCCCCTGCCCTAGTTTTTATTCTTTATTTTGAAACAGGGTCTCACTAAGTTGCAGAGGGCCTCACTAAGTAGCTGAGGCTGGCCACGAACCTGGATCCTTCCATCTCAGCCTCCCAAGTACTGGGATTACAAGTGCGTGCCACCACACCTGGCTATAAATCTCTAGCTTTAACTGTAAAATTTCCATACATTTTTGTTATGTATAGACCTATATAACTGTGCTTCAAGTTAACAACAAATATATATGTATATATGTCCATATATACACATAGATGCATAAATACATGTATTTATATGACAGTCTTAAAGGCAAAAAACAATTTGTAATTTTCTTTCTTTCGTCTTCTATAACATTACTATTTAACTGCATGCTATAAAAAGTTTTCAAATGTTTTTTTATTTGATTTCACTTCATTTTTACAGTAATCTTCTGAGGCAAGTATTACATTTCCTTCTTTTACAGATGATTTTAAAACTCAATCCAAAAAGGGGACTGATGTGTCCATAGTGTTGCAACAGAAATAGAGAATAGAAGCCGGGCGTGGTGGCACACACTTGTAATCCCAGTACTTTGGGAGGCGGAGACCAGAGGATCCAGCTTCGCGGCCAGCCTCAGTTCTCTCTCTCTCTCTCTCTCTCTCTCTCTCTCTCTCTCCCTGTCTCTGTCTCTCTCTCTCTACCTAGTGAGGCCCTCCGCAACTTCATGAGACCCAGTTTCAAAATAAAGTATAAAAAAATAGGGCCGGGGGTGTAGCGTGGAGGTAGAATGCCCCTGGATTCAATCCCCGGTACCGCCAAAAAAAAAAAAAAAAGAAATAGAGAATAGATTAGGGATAAAATATGCACATGAAGGGCAAAATGTCCATCTTTGTTTTAAGTGAACAACATCAACATTTGCACCTTAATTTGCATTCATTCAATGTTTTAAATAGCTATGTAATTTCCTACCATTACAAGGAAAGCTGTCGTTCATGCTTTCTTTAAAATAGACATTCATTGACCAAGGTTCATTATTGAATTCAATATCAAAATTAAAATTTCAGTTTTTATGCTTGGATACAGGATTTTCCTGCCTCTGTTGTTTTGAAGACTTTTCTATAAGAATGCATATCTCCTCTAAATTCTCGGATGGGATATAGTTCTGAGGCCTTAATCACATTAGATGGAGTTATTTTCACTAATCCTTTGTATAGCGACTGAAAATAGACCTAGATGAGTGTTGAAAACATTAAGCTTAGATATGGAAAACATTCCGTGGGAGGAGAATCCTAGCATAGTTATGTTTTCCAGGGTGTTGCCTCAATTTAATTTTAATGCCACAAATGGAGCAGCTCTTTGCAGAGTTGAGGTTTGTCAACTCTTTTTTTTTTGTGTGTGACTTTTCTCAGTAATAGTGTCGGGTTAGCACTGCCACCCTCCTGCCCCATCCAGCTCTTTCCAATCCATACTTAGGGACAAGTTAGAACTCAGCCCCAGACCTGAACACTTTCTGATATATCTACATTGTGTTTGGGGTTTTGCTTCACTTGAACTAGTTAAGACTCTTTACTTCTATACTCAGTTCTATGCTAGCTGCCTACAAAACCCACTGATCAGAAAATAAATTTTTATAGAGTCATGCATATCTGATTTCCAATCATCCTTTGAGTAGCTAAGATTTTTGGTGTGTAGGGGGGGACTTGAATGGAAAAATAGCTCTTGGAAACAAAGTAATGATCAAAAATATAAGGTCCCTTTACTTATTGTTCTAGGCCTCATGGAGACAAATCTTAACAGCCATTGTCACTGTTACTTGATTTTACCAAGTTTTAGGAGCAGAGACCGTATCTGTCACAAAGAAATTGGGGAGAGCAGGAGGTGGCATAATTACAAGATTGGGTTGGTAAAATCAACACCCCTGCTTATAAGTATCTCATTCAGGGCATGATTTTGAGTCCTTATTGAGGGGAAATATTATAGAAATAAAGAATTTTATAAATTAATAATAACATTTACTAGGTGACAAATTGTATACCAGATATGTCATAAGTGTTTTTTTATTTTGTCAAATCCTCACACACACCCAGCAAGTCTGGTACCTATTAGCCCACCCCATCCCTTTTTTTTTTTTATAGATAAGGAGACAGAGGTATAGAGAAGTTCAGTAGCTTTTCCAAAGTCATAATCAGGAAGTCTGGGGTCAGGATTTGAACCCAGTCTCACCCAGAGTGCTTCACCACCAATAGATGGAACGTGGCTCACCCATTGTATACAGAGCATCATTCTGGATGGTCCATGGGAATCTTATATTCTAATAAGGAAGTCATCCAAGAGTCTTGGAGGAGGAGACTTGATGCAAAGTCCAAAATCTTTGGCCTAGCCCTTTGTTCTGTGATTCAACCTATTTTTCTACTCTAATTGCCTGCCACTTGCCATGTTTGTCCTTGGACTCTGGACTCATTGTGATGTGTCTAGAGAAGTCCTCACCGTCACAGCTCCATGCCTTTGTTTACCTCACTGTAGTGTGCTCTTCTCTAGTCCCCACTCAATTTAGTTTTTCTCCAGGTAATTCTAAGCCACCCTCCATGGAGCACTCCATGCATATGAGCACACAGCATCTCTTCCCTCCTCTTACAATAGCCACTGTGATCCAGGGATCCTTCTGCCTGCTTTACCTCCAATGCAAGCCTGGAGGTTACCCGGAAGTGTCCCAGGGAGGGGCATGGAAATGGAAAGGCAGGAGTGCATAAAGCATGTATCAACTCACAAGGAGGTCAGCAGCATCTAAACACGATCTTCAGCTCCTATACAACAACAGAAACGAGCTTTGCTTCGTGAGTGCTCCAGACGAGCCTCTTTCCATTTGTCCACGTTCTCCAATGGCTCTCCACTCGGGCTTCTCTACTGGAGTGGCGTCTTAGTTCAATCAGGCTATTATAACAAAATGCCATAGACCGGGTAGCTTATAAACAGGAGAAACTCATTTCTCACCCTCCTGGACACTGGGAAGGCGATGGTCAAGACGCCCGCAGATTCAGTGTGTGGAGTGACCTGCTTTCTGGTTCATAGTCAGCACCTTCTCATGTGACCTCACCAGACAGAAGAGGAAAGGCAGCTCTCTTGGGCCTCTTTTATAAAGAGCAGAAATTCCCTTCATGAGGCTAATCGCCTCTCAGCGGCCCCGCGTCTTGATACCATCAGCTTGGAGGTTAGGATTTCAGTGTGTGAATTTGGGTGGATGCTTGGAGGTTAGGATTTCAATGTTTGGATTTGGGAAGGGTGAATGATCAGACCATAGCAGTGGTTCTTTAGAATCCTATCAGTTCAGCTTTTCAATATCATGAATAACCAAACCTGGAGTAGCTGCCACTGAGAGCAGAGGCGGACTGCTCCCTTCTGTCTGGCAGGAAGCCATGTGGGAAAAGTGATTGGGCCTCGAAGAGAGAGTACCACATCAAAAGTAAAAGTGAGAATTTTACACATATAAATAGATAGAATGAAGATTAGTGAATGGAAGCCTTATGTAAATCTCTTCAAAATAAAGGCAAGAACCAAAAGGATAATCTACCCAGAAGATAAAATTTTAATGCTGTGTGCAACTAAGAGCATAGCCTAAGAGTATGCCAAATAACATTTTCAGAACTAAAAGGAGAAAGAGACATTCATAATAATAATGAGAAGTTTTAACGCACCTCTTTCAGGAGAGGAAATAAATAGAATGAATAGACAAAAAAAAAGTAAAATGTGAGGATTTGAGCAACATGATTAACAAATTTAACCTAGTTGATATGTATTTGACCTAAATTAAATTTATATATATTATAAATTTACATATATATATATATAATTTGAACTAATTTATATGTAATTGACCTATATATGCACCCAACAACTGAGGATACAATTTTTTTCAAGTGCATATGGAGCTACTGGGCATAGTGGCACACAATAATGGAATAAAAGCAAAAATGACCATCTTAATAGATGCAGAGGCTGGGCATGGTGGCACATGCCTATAATCCCTGTACTTCGGAGGCTGAGACAGGAGGACCACAGGTTTAAGGCCAGCCTCAGCAACTTAGCTAGGCCCTCAGCGACTTAGTGAGACCCTGTTGGAAAATAAAAAATAAAATAGAGCTGGGGGAGGTAGCTCAGAGGTAGAATGCCTCTGGGTTCAATCTCCAGTACCACACACACAAAAAAAAGGATGGAGAAAAAGTTCTTGATAAGATTCAGTACTAATTTATAATATGAAATACTTGCATTCACAAAAATATTTAGAAAACCCCACAAGAAATGCCATGCTTAATAATGAAAAATTGAAGGGCTAGGGGTATATAATCCAGGAGTAGGGTGCTTGGCTCGTATGTGCAAGACCCTGGATTTGAACCCCAGCACCACACATACACACCAAAAAAAAAAAAAAAGAGACTGAT
>PVJS01064568.1:0-10195 GCA_004027185.1 Glis glis | reverse complement strand
ACACCATTCAGTACATCCAGGCTTTGGGTTCAGATCTCAACTTAGTTACTTATTAGCTGTTTAATTTTGAGCCAGCTATTGGCTCTTTTCTTTCCTGTTTTCTTTTCTTTCATGTGTGTGTGTGTGTGTGTGTGTGTGTGTGTGTGTGTGTGTTACTAGGGATTGAACCCAGGGGCATTCTACCACTGAGCTACATCCCCAGCCCTTTTAACTTTTTTAATTTTGAGACAGGGTCTTGCTAACTTGCTGAGGCTGGCCTCAAACCTGAGATCCTCCTGTCTCAGCATCCCAAGCACTGGGATTACAGGCATGTGCCACCACACCCTGTTGGCTCTTTCTGAGCGTCTGTCTTCTCATCTAAAGTGAGGACAAGCCAGGTGCAGTGGTGCACGCCTAAAATTCCAGTATTTGGGAGGCTGAGACAGGAGGATCGCAGGTTTGAGGCCAGCGAGCGGTAACTTAGCAAGACCCTGTTTCAAAATGAAAAATAAAAAGAGCTGGGATTGTAGCTCAGAGGTAGAATGCCCCTGGATTCAATTCCCAGCATAATAAAACAAAACAAAATAAAATGAGGACAAGGACACCAACCCCACAGGTCTTTCTTAAGGATCGATGTAAGGAGTTAGCACATACCTGGTGCACGGTAAGGACTCAGAAGAAGTCAGCTGTTATTTTTGCTTTGGCTATCAGAAAAAAAAAGCTTAAATTTAAAAAGAGGGAAAAAAGGATCACACAGTCCCTGGACCAAAACAGGCATTTGTGTAAAGAGAGCACTGGGAAAATCATTTCTGCCTGACATTCTTTTCCCTCTCCCTGTATATTGAGCACCTAGTTAAGAAATGTCTATTTATCTCCAGAGACACTAGGTTGTAGTTACTGATTGTTTCTGATGCAGGGGATAAAGTGGGTGTCTTTTGGTCTCAAGGAGGAGGAGGCTCAAAAAAGACACACTATATTAAGATATAAGGCCACCTGTCTCACCTCTCCAGTCCCTCTTGCTGTGTAAGTCTGACTTCCAGGAGCAGGCTCATTTGAACTTGACCCCAAGTATGTCCGAGGTCTTCTTCAGTGTTAATAGAGGGGCTGTAAGATCTGCTTGGCAGAAAGTTAGCGACCTGGCCAACCTGATTTGACTTCTCAATTTCATGAAGTCCGGGTGCTGAAGAGTTGGAGGGCTTTCCTTTGGGAAGCCTGTGGTATGAAATTATCAGAAACCATGAACGCTTTAGCATGCATGATTTTCCCAATAAGTCAGATTCTTAACAGGACAGGATACTCTGAGGAGAGGAAGAAGGATGAGGAACATTCCAGAGCCTGGCTCATTGCAGGGTACAGTTTTCCTAGGAAAAGGTAGTAAGGAGCTGAACAAAAGCCTCTGAGTGGGAACTGATTTGCCGCCTGAGAAAAACGCCCAAGGCTGCGACCGTGGTATTTACATGGGCACAGCGTTCCATGTGCTCCCTAAAAATGTCCATGTGTCTCTGTATACACATGTGTTTACAGAATGTGTAAATAAATATGAGCGGAATACAAAACACATGTGCCTGTGTTTATAAAACATGCATCCACTTATGTTAATGAAATTATTTCCATCTGAGAACAAACGGTCATTATCTACGGAAGTGCTGTGAATTAGAGAGGTGACTGGAATTTTTGTCCTTGCACTTGGAGAAACTGAGTCACTAAAGCGATTTTTTTTGCTATAAAAGGTAGGAAACTTGGCTTATGTCAACACTGAAAACTTTATTGCTTAAGGAGCATGTAAGTTGAAAAGAAAGCTACCCTCTGAAATTGTATTTTCACAACAGAGGAGCTCTTAAACTCAAAATGACTTCCGGCGGCCATTGTAATCGACACATCATGTTTCTGTGCATCCAGTTTTAGCAAACTTCTCCAAGCTTCCCGATAAATTGGTGTGCGTAAAAATCTCTGGAGAACTTGTTTAAAATGCACATTTCAGAATTCCACCTTCGAAGAATCTAAGGAAGTCAGTCAAGTGAGTACCAGGAGTTTGTAGTCATAGCAAATGTCCTCTGTAGCTCTGGGGCCCAGGACGATGATGTCAAGCCTTGTTCTGATGTCTTGAATGGTAGAACGAGGGGAAGTGGTCTCTTTTTAAAAATGGGGGGTGGGATCGGGCAGGCTGTTTAGAAGACAACACACAGCAAAGTGGAGGACGGATCTGTCTACATAGTCGCTATGATCCAGTGCCACTGGTGGTTAGCAAGCATTAAACGTGTAGAATCCCAGCTGGCTCAAATATTGATCTGCACAGGTTACCTCTTCAGAAGAATCAGCTCATGTAGCCAGAGCTGATTTTAGTTCAGTGCTCAGCCCTGTTGAGACAGGACTTTACATTATAAACTGTGGGTTGCATGCCTGTAACCCTAGTACTTGGGAGGCTGAGATAGGAGGATCACAGGTTGGAGGTCAGCAATAGCGACTGTTTCAAAATAAAAAGGGCTGAGGGTGTAGCTCAGTGGTGGAGTGCCCCTGGGTTCAATCCCCAGTACAACTATTAGTTAGTTGTACTGGGGATTGTCACTTTATCATATCAGTTTAATGGGTCTTAAGCAACATTTAAAAAAAAACTCACAAAATTATAAATACACAAAAGTTGCAAAAACACTGCAGAAAGGTCCATGTGCCTCCACTCAGGATTCTACACGGGCAACATGTCACATATCTACAGTGCATTATCCACATCAGGGAATCGATAGTGGCACAATACATGTAACTACCACAGACCACAAGCTTTACTTGGGTTTCACCAGTTTGGATATACACATCTGTGTGTGTGTGTGTGTGTGTGTGTGTGTGTGTGTGTGTGTGTATAATTCCACCACATGTTCATAATCCCTGGAATCTACTGATGTATTCTCCATTTGAACATCATTTTAAAAATGAAAAATAATAGGGCAGAAAGAAAAACAAGAGAAAACATCAAAGTGTATTTCAAAGAATAGGGGAAAGCACTGATCTGTGAAACTTGTTATAGTTATTTATGTGTATAGATATAGTGTGTGTGCTGGGTTGTATGATAGAATATATTACTGTTTGTGTGTGTGTGTGTGTGTGTGTGTGTGTGTGTGTGTGTTTGTTACTGGGGATTGAACCCAGAGGCATCTTACTTCTGAGATACACCTCCAGACCTTTTGAATTTTTGTTTTGAAACAGGGTCTCACTAGGGTGCTGAGAGTCTCACTACATTGCTGAGGCTGGCTTTGAACCTGCAATCCTCCCATCTCACCCTCCCAAGTACTGGGATTACAGGTGTGTGCCACCACATCCAGCTAAAATATATTTCTTAAGAAGAATTGCTGGAAGGGGGGGCCACCGAGATATTAGACTATATCATCAGCAAATCTTTCTGCCTCTGGGGCACAGTCAAGAGGGTGGAGACCTCATCCTTTGACAGCTGCTGTTGCCCTCTGCCCCTTTGGTTAGTGGAAGGCCACCCTCTGGACTGGAAGGTGTACCTCTTTGATTTACCTGGCGGTGCCCCCTCTTGCTCACACCTCTAAGTCAGAGGTTAAGGGGAGCAACGGCAAGTGAAGGGACCAAGGGGGCTCCAGAACTAAGCGTCTCCAGCCCAGGTCTCCCCTGGGGCCCAGAAACTAATAGGAGCCAGGAAATAAGCACCCCCAATTCTTCTGACTCCCCAAAGGCTGTTTAAAGGAGAGGGCAAGGGTGTGTCTGGAAATTTTTTTTTTCATTCATGTGCCAACTTAATGGTGTGTACACACACAGGAAATTTCAGGAAAACTTGAATTATTCATCACAATTTTAAATACAAATGTCTGTTAACATTTTAAAGCACATATAGATTCTCCTTAAAATACAGTGGGGTTACATCTCAATAAATCCATTGTAAGTTGAAAATAAAAAAATAAAAAATATCGGTCCACTGAATGCCTATGGTAATGGAAGTAAGAAAAATCTTCAAAATTTCTTCAGAAAAATCAGTTCATGTAGCCGCAGCTGTGTGTTAGAACCACTCGAAAGTTGAAAAGTGTGTATTGCTTTAGAACCATCCTAAAGTGAAAAAAATCTTACCTCACACCATTGTAAATCTAGGACCATCTATTTTATACTAGTGATAGAAATACTATTTTTGTAATGTTTTACCAAGGTCTATGTATCTGACTAGAAAGCAAATGAACTGATGAGAGTCTCTATGTTTTCTTCTAATTTCTAATGAATTAGAGCAGCCTATCTCAAAGGCACAGGGCATTGCAAATGGTACATATTTGGTGATTTTGTCAAATACATTCATTCAGAAACTCTGGGGAGATTTCTCCTTCAGACACCTCTGGCCTCCTGGCCTTTCTGGAGCTGGTGGGCTCCTGCACAAAGGCTGAGAGGTGGGATGTCCAGTGGGAGACATCGGTGAATGGACGACTCCCGGCCCACTCTTGGGTTGCTTACAGCCCTGGCATTAACTTCTTCATATTTTCCTGCAGCACTGGGCATGAGTTTTTAAATATGCCCAACAATAATGCCATCGATGCCTTTCACCAATGAGTGAAGGGAATCACTTGGAGTCAGGAAGCCGGCAGCTCTCGGGGGCTGAGGCGCTTACAATACAGCCTGAGAGGTCTGGAGAGCTGATTTTCAGTGCTAAGGATTTTTATATTTTGTAGTGATCGACTCAGGTCTTTCAAGGTACAGTCTCAGGGCTTGCAGCTCCAGGTCACCTGGCCAAGCATGACTTGTACATATGCCCAAAGTCGGTTCATACTTTGGGCATGGTTGTTTTATCCACCTATAAAGTAAAATATCCATTCATACACATATGATAGTAATGGCGTTTCCATATCTGAAGCCACTGAATTTTATATGATGTTCATAGGGATGTTTTACAAAGGAATTTCATGAATAGACTTTTCTGCTTTTTCTCCAGGCATAACATTTGCGCATTTGTAACTGATTTTATAAGATTCTTGGCAGCAAAGTAAACTACCTGTGTTTAGTATAAAAGAGTGGGCGTTTGAATGATGTCTCTGTGGTTTGGGTAACAAAATTGCATAGTGCAAAGCATTATTTTGTGCTTATCCTAGAGAAACTTAATTTTTCTACTACAACTCAGAGGGTGTGTGTGTGTGTGTGTGTGTGTGTGTGTGTGTAAATAAGGCAAAAGTCTGACAAAGTTTCACAAGCGACAATACACTAAGAACTACATCCAACCCGACTTTACTTTGGGTTGTATGTGAAATAGTCACTTGTTCGACCCACTCAGCCTTATAGTCTATATTCACAGGAGATTCCTCCTCGCCGTTTCCGTTCGGATGCTTTTCGGAATTGTAGTTAGGGTTATTGTGCTCATTATTGTCTTCATGCTTCAATGAACCACTTTTGCACAGCAACCAAATTTGTAAATTGGTAAAATAAAAGAACTCTTAGCCCAGATTTTCCAGAAAGCAGAGCCGGAGTCAAAGATTGAAATGCTGCTGGGGGCATTTCAATGCAGCATACTCCTGTAACCCCAGAACTTGGGAGGTTGAGACAGGGGGTCACAGGTTCAAGGACAGCCTCAGCAATTTAATGAAACCCTGTTTCAAAAGAAAAAATAAAAAGGGCTGGGGGTGTACCTCAGTGGTAGAGTCCCTGAGTTCAATAATCAGGAACACACACACACACACACACACACACACACACACACACACACAGATTGAAGTGCTGATATTTTATTTGGGAGGTGAAAACCTAGGGCAGTGAGGGAGAGGGGAAAAACTGTAAGGCAGGAAAAGATGCAAGCTGGGCATGGTGGTGCACACTTGTAATCCCAGTGCTTGAGAGGCTGAGATAGGAGGATCGCAGGTTTGAGGCCAGCTTTGGCAACTTAGTGAGACCCTTAGCAAGACTCTGTTTTGAAACAAAAAAGTAAAAGGGGCCAGAGTAGGAGTATAGTTCAGAGGTAGAACACCCCTGAGTTCAATCCCTAGTACCAAATGTTACTATACTCTCCAGGGCATCACAAAGAGCCACCCAGGGAGAGAGTAGAATGCACGGCTGGAGGCCCAGTTGGGGGACACCTCCAGAAGGGCTTCCACTGCATGTAAGAAGTAGACCTTATCTGCCCAGTTCCTCTCTGTCTCCTGTACCCCAGTGTCCCTGTCATCCCCAGGAAAGCCAAGTGTCCCTCATTTCTGGGTTGTGCCATTTAACCCTTCGGTGGCTTCTTTTTGAGGGTATGTGTGGAACTGGGGATTAAACCTAGGGCCATTCTACCTCCAAGCTATACCCCCCAACCCTTTTTTAATTTTATTTTTGAAACAGGGTCTTGCTAGGTTACTGACAATCTCACCAAGTTGCTGAGGCTGGTCTCGAACCTGTGATCCTCCTATGCCACCATGCCTGGCTTTCTAAGTCTCATTTCTGTCCTTTGCCAAATGAACATGATTATATGATCTCCCTCATGGGTGTTTTGGGGATTAAATAATATAATAAATTTAAAAGCATAGCAATTGCAGGTATTCAAATAAATGATTGCTGAACATGACTGGGCTCCTAACTGCTCAGTGGTTGGCCAGAGAGTTCCTGTTCGTCATAAAATGATGAGGAACTTTGCCATAAAGGGATAGTAGAGACACCTGAGTATGGTGGCCGACTTGGAACCCTGTCCAGTAGTTCCATGAAGCTATTTTTACCATATTCATGAGAGTGGAGAGAAAGCACAGGACCCAAAAATGTTTCTGTAGCAATAATAATAATAATAATAATAATAATAAGTAACAATTAATAACATTGGATGGAGCCGGGTGCGGTGGTGCACACCAGCAATCCCAGTATTTGGGAGGCCGAGGCAGGAGGATCATAGGTTTGAGGCCAGCCTCAGCAATTTAGTGAGACCCTGTTTCAAAATAAAGACTGAAAAAGGGCTGGAGGTGTAGCAGAAGGCCCCTGGGTTCAATCCCTAGCAACATACACACACATACACACACACACACACACACACACACACACACACACACGGAAAGACTCACTCTGCAGTGACCAAACACAATGGCTCGTACTGGCCTCCTCAGGAAAATATCTATTTCAACAGAGAATACAGTGGGTCATTTATTCAACTGTGTTTCTGCCCTTTTTGGGGGGAGGGGGGAAGTAAATATCATGTAGACCAAGAGCAAAAGTTCACATCTCCATCTGTTGTCCCAGTGGGGCAGAGTTGTTGCTTTAAGTTGGGGAGGTAAAGAAATCATGGATTGAGTTCTGGCGCTCAGCCCTTCCCGCCCCAAGGAATTCACAGATATTGAACGGCACAGTCACAGGTCTCCGGCAGAGTGGCAACCCACAGCCTTTCAGCCAAAAAACCCATGCGAAAGAGAAATGTCCCCAAGTCACGCTGAAAAAGATGCGATGCTCACAGCCAAATTCAACGCCAGAGCCCAGACATTTAAGACTAGGTTTTCTCATATTGCGTGTTACGTCTTGACATGACATACAACAGAATAACTTAATTCTCTGGAGAGTCTGTCGAGGGCACCACATTTCATTCAATGAACATCCCCTGAGACTTGGGATGGGCTGTGGATGTCACACGCAGCCCTGGTGAGCTTCCCGGGCCCCTGGACCTTACAACACAGCTGAAATACGTGACAATTAACTAACACTGAGGTGCAGAGGCTGTCATCAGGGAGTATGTGGTTTTGGATGAGTTGGTGATAAAGATGGCTGAGGCTTCCAAATTTAAGAAGGAGACACAAGGGGGCGTGAGCTGGACAAATCCCTGGAGGTGTAAACCAGAGGGAAATTTTGAGAGGATGGAAAGGGGCTGGAGAGAATGGGTCTGAGGGTGAAACGGAGGGAGAACCTGAATAAACCCTCCTTTTTATTCTTTGTTTTGAAACAGGGTCTCACTAAGTTGCTGAGGGTCTTGCTAAATTAACTGAGGCTGGCTTCAAACCTGTGATCCTTTTGTCTCAGCCTCCCAAGTACTGGGATTACAGGCATGTGCCACCACGCCCGGCCAGTGACCATGTTTCAGCAGGTCCTCCAGGTGGTGCTAAGGCCTGAGAATCATCTAGTGATGGCTATGGAAATGGAAAGGGCCAGCTAGTGAGATATTACCCAAGAAGACTTAATGGAGGGCTCTGTCAGTGGTCGACTTCTATCAGCCCAGTCCTCAGTCTCACAGCCCATACAACTGACTCTGTGGGGACAAAAGACGGGAGGAGCCAACGCTCCCCTGAGCAAGGTGGTGATGAGGATCCTGGTGGTCCGACTTTCATCTCATAGGCCTGGGTTTGAGTCCTGCATCTCTCACATCCTGACTGTATCACTTCGCCTCTTTTTTTTCCTTTTTTTTTATGGTACTGGGGATTGAACCCAGGAGCAATCTACCTCTGAGCTACACCCCCAGTCATTTCTGTTATTTTCATTTTTATTTATTTATTTTTTTTTTGGCAATACTGGGAATTGAACCCAGGGGCATTCTGCGTTCGAGTTACATCCCCAGCCCTTTATTTTTTATTTTTATTTGGAAACAGGGTCTCGCTAAGTTGCCGAGGCTGGCCTTGAACCTGCGATCCTCCTGTCTCAGGCTCCGAAGGACTGGGATTACAGGCGTGCACCACCACGTCTGACTTTTACTTCACCTCTTTGAGGCTCAGTTCCCTCATCTTTAAAATGGAAACCTCAAAATAGCAATGTCACAAATATCTTATGGAAGAAAAATGAGATCATGTGAAAATATATCCTATACTGTAAGGAGCTGTGAAACCAGAGGCCGTTATTACTGATGGACATAGAAAGGTAAAAAGAGGCCACGATCATGATTTGGTTTAATAAAGTCCGTAAAGTGTACACACATAGGGTGATGGTGGAGTGGCTGTCACTGCCGCTGCACGCAGCCACAGATATGAGAGTTGAATTTGACAGATAGAAATAAAGACTTAAAAAAAAAGAAATAAAGACTTAGGAATCACTGGCAGAGACATGAGGAAGAAGAGGGTTTTTGTCATTAAAAAAAAAAAGGTTAAAAAGAGAGTCTATATAAAATGCCACAACACAAAGTTCGGAATTCTGGCGATGGCATTCTCTGAGGTGCCTTTGACATAGCCGAGGGACCCCACAGAGGGAAGGGGGTGGAGGGGACGGTCAGCACATGAACTGTGAGGGCGGGCAGTGCTTCGAAGACTACTGAAGGGGCCAATTTAAAAGTAAAAGCAGGAGCTGGGCGTGGTGGCACACACCTGTAATCCCAGGACTCGGGAGGCTGAGACAGGAGGATCGCAGGGCATGGTAACTTAGTGACGCACTTTCAAAATAAAAAATAAAATAGGGCTGAGGATAAAGCTCAGAGGTAGAATGCCCCTGGGTTCAATCCCCAGTACCAAAATACATACATGAGATGGAATAGAACAGACAGATATGGAATATAGATTTAGCCGGCATAGTATTCAGACTGTAAATTCAAGCTTGCAAGAAATGTGACATATTTATCTATGTATCTTTTGTTTTTGTGGCTCATTTACTATTCTGACTTTGAGAAACGTTACTATGAATGCTTACTTTGAGAAAAATAATTGAAATGTGACTTGCATACAATAAAATTTACCTTTTAAAGTGTCCAGGGAAGCTGGACACAGTGGCACACGCATGTAATCCCATCCACTTGGGAGGTTGAGGCAGGATGGTGAGTTCCAGGCCAGACTGGGCAATCCAACAAGACCCTGTCTCAAAGCAAGTAAGCGTGGACAAACAAAGCATACAGCCAGTGGCTTCTCATGTGTTCTCAGAGCTGTGCAGTTATCGCTGTTACCTAGCTCTTGAACATTTTCATCACCCCAAAGATGAGTTCCGCATCCGCAGCAATCACTCTGTGCTTCTGTCCTCAGCCCGGGAAGCTATTAATCTGCTTTCTGTCGGTATGGATTTGCCTATTCTGGACATTTTATGTAAATGGAATAAGACAAGCATTTTTGGATTGTTCATTGATGTATTTACAATGCAATTGATTTTGTGTGTTGATCCTGTATCCTGCAACCTTGCTGTACTTTCTCATATGTTCTAATAGGCTTTTTTTTTTTTTTGGCGGTACCGGGGATTGAACCCAGGGGCGTTCTACCTCCGCGCTACACCCCTGGCCCTATTTTTAATACTTTATTTTGAAACTGGGTCTCATGAAGTTGCGGAGGGCCTCACTAAGAGAGAGAGAGAGAGTGAGAGAGAGAGAGAGAGAGAGAGAGAG
>PVJS01064567.1:0-10196 GCA_004027185.1 Glis glis | reverse complement strand
GAACCCGGATCCTCCGGTCTCCGCCTCCCAAAGTACTGGGATTACAAGCGTGCGACACCACGCCCGGCTTAAGCTAACTCCCCTTTCTCCACACCACAGTGACACTATCCTGAAGGCAGAGGTCCTGGGTTTAAAACAGCTGTGTGTCATCAGGAGCTTGCTTGACTTCTCTGTCTCAAGTTGCTCATCTGTAAAATGGGGATAATAAATCTCACAGTGAGCCATTGCACTAACTCCTGGCAAGTGGGTGGAAAGAGGCAATAGCTGACAAGGAACTACTGTTCCTGTGTCATGCAGAGAATGCAAACCCTGCCCAAGCTCACACCCTGCAGATGCAGAGAGGAGTCCTGCAAATACCCCTACCTAGAGCCAGAGGCTAATACGCTGGGGGGGGGCACCACAGCTTCCACTCCTGGAAAAACCACTCCATGGGGCTGCACCCACGCTGCCCCCCACACCACCTGGGATCCTGGACTCAAGCTTGCTCCCAGACAGCAACACGGGTGCCCCCTTCAGCTCACATGCACCCCCAGGGCCTGCCTTCCTCTTGTGCTTCCCCCTCAGGGGTGTAGTTCTGTCCTGCAGTTGCACCGTCAGTGTCATGCATCCCCCATAGGAGCCCGAGCCCGCCTCCACCTGCCATGCTGGGGCTGTGTACATGGGCTAAGTTGTGGCAGTGGTGGTGGGAGTCTCCCAAGGCCCTGCCAGGCGGCCTGTGCCAATGGACATGGGAGCCCAACTGGGCAGCGGGGGAAGTGGGGCAGGGGCTTGGGACCTCCAGGGAGGGCAGAGAGCCAGTCTGGGGCCTCCCAGCTGGAGGACAGGCACAGGTGGATTCTTGATGCTCTGTGGAGCCCCAGGGTCCGGGAGCTAAGGTGTGGGGCTTATCCATAGCCCAGGATCTACAGCAGCTTTGACAGTACCACTTCTTGGGCCGAGGATGCCCACCAGCCCTCCAGCCAGCAGTTTTGGGAGGCTCTGGGGGTGGTGCTGGAGCCCAGTAGGGGGTGGGGTAGGTATGCAGCCCCTGGATGCCTCCAGGCCCCAAGACAACTTCAACCCGGGCCAGAACAAGTTGCTGCGCTGGTATTGGCTGAAAGATGGCTGCTGTGCCACAGTCATGCAGTGCCTGCTGTCAAGAAGGAGCTCCCGGCCCCAGGAAAACCTGGCCCTGGCCCTCGTCACCTTCCACCTGACTCTGGCCCACACTGTCACTGCTGTCCGCTGCCTGGTTACCTGGTGCCTCTTCCCTAAGTGGCAGCCTTGCCCCTGTCGCCTCCCTGCCTGCCTCACTACTAGGTTCTGTTGGCTCTGGCCCTGCCCCCCTTGGCCTGCAGGAGGCCATGCTGCACCTCCGCCTACCTGAGATATGCTGGCCCTGGAGCTCTTCTCCCTCAAGGCCATGGCCCCAGATTTCTAGCCACTGCTGGAGAGTGGTGAGCTGCACACTGAGGTAGAGTGTACCAACCCCTTGCTGCTCTCCCTGTGCAAAGGGCCAGGGCAGCAAGGGCCGGGCCATCTGCCAGGGCTGCAAGTAGCTGGCACCCAGTGAGTTCCAGTTGGTCAGCGGCCACAAGGAGGCCAAGGACTGGAAGCACAGCATCCACCACAAAGGTGCAGCTGCCTTGAGGGCATGAGACACCACTGTCCCTCTCCTTAGCTTCAGGGGACCCAAGGGTCCCAGCCCTTCACTCTGCTACCTGGAGACTCAGTCTTGGCCCAGAGGTGGTGCTGCAGCTCCAGGGCTGCGGAAGGGCCCCTCCCCTGCCTCCACCCCCAGTTTACCCACAAGGTTGCCTGGGTGGACACTGCAAAATTCCCTTGGCCTCCACAGTCCTTTTAGTCTGGCCACAGTGCCGGGTTGTAAGCTAAGCTGCTCCTGCTCAGAAGGACTTTGCAAGATGCCTGGGCCCAGAGTAAGTTTACAGGAAATCAGGAGAGGCCAACTGGGAAGGATGCCTCCCCTCCCCAGGCTTGCAGCCACCTGTCATGGCACAAAAGGAGGAGCGCATGGGTGGAAGCTGAGCAGGCAGGTGGAGATGCAGAGCAGGAGCATGCCAAGGGAGCGTGCCAAGCTCAGCTGTGGCCGCAGACCAAGCACAGACAGGATCCTGTCTCTGAAGGTGCAATGATCTACTTTTGGGGGCCAGAGCTGGGCACCGGCCAGGCGCAGAGTAAGCGCTAGGCACAGGGGGGAGCTAGAAAGTCAGGAACCTAGTAAAGTTCAGTTTAGGGGTTAGGGGTTTGCACTTCCCACTGGCTGCCTTCTTCCTGCTGTGGGGACAAACACAGGCCTAGGTCACAATTGTGTGGTTTACCTGCTTCTGTGCTCCACTTCCCTGCGCCCTGGCAAAGGTTCTCCCAAGACTAGCTTGGAGAGGGTATAGCACTGGAGGGGCAGTTCCACTCAGCA
Organism: Glis glis; assembly: GCA_004027185.1. Lineage (NCBI taxonomy): Eukaryota > Metazoa > Chordata > Mammalia > Rodentia > Gliridae > Glis > Glis glis. Next base: position 7,783 of record PVJS01064567.1, on the reverse strand, counting down.
AGGCCTCCAGTTTCAGAGCCCATCAGATCCCTGCCATGTCTGGGAGGGTGGGCGGGCAGCAGGCTCTGATGTGGGAGGACAGTGGGTGTGGGAGGTCGGTGTGCATTTTAAACACCTTCCTGGAAAGGGGCCTGGCCTTGTACCAGTGGATACCCCTCCCTGCCTCCCGCCACCTGCCTCCTACACAGCCGCTCACCAGTTCTGCTTGGCTCTCCTCACAGGGAAAGTCTAAAACTGCATCTGTCCAAGGGGATTCTGCAGGTGCGCCCTAGAGTCTGCGACTGCCCCAGTTGTGGGATATTCTTCATGGTGGTGATGGTCTCTGAGTGAGGGTCCCAACCTCAGCCCTGCAGGTAGGCTGGAAAGAGCCCCAAAGGGCAGACAGGAGTTTGCTTTGTGCTCTCTATCCAGAACCTGGGAAGGGGCAGGAGTCCTTGGGGACAGGAGCCCCTCCTGGCTCGGATGCAGGGCGGGGTCTGGCTGATCTGTAGAACTCTTCCTGCTTGGGTGTCTTGGAGCTGGTTCTCAACTTCTGGTGACAGCCCAGAATTCCAGGGCCTTCCTCCTGGATAGTGCCATTCATCTTGGGCCTGGGGACTCCACTGTCCAGGTCTGGAGGTCACCAAGTTGTTCGGCCCAGCTGGGAGAGGTGCTGGTTCTGGGTTGGGCTCCCCAGGCTGGCCTGGGTGTGCCTGCTGGGTCACCCCAGGATTGGCTGTGATTGGCGTGTGTCTGAGTTCTCTGAAGGCTGCAGTCCTGCCCAGCATGGGGCTTTGCCTGTGGGTATCCAGAGAGCTAGAGTTGTCCGCTGGCTCAGGGCCACAGCCAGAGTGACAATCTATGGACATCTTCACTGGCCTGGGGGAGGGGGAGAGCCTGAGGAGCAGGCATGCACACTCCCAGGAAATGAGGACTAGAGGATTGACCTGAAAAGGAAGTTGCCTCCAGAGAGGAGCAGTGTTAGAGCCTGGGGTGGGGGCATTAGGGCCACAGTGCTGGAGGTGGGGGACTGCTATTCTGGCACCACCCTACATCCCCTTTTGCAAGAAGGGGCAGGTGGGACAGAGGGGCCAAGTGGTCCTGAGAGGACCCAATCAGCCACTTGGAGCTTACTCCCTTTGGACTGGCAAACAGTTATTGAATGTATATTAACTGTGGAAGGTGTGTTTGTATATATTTATTTAGAATGGTATAAAAATAAGAACACAACATTATTTTCCAACCTACAATCTCAAATACCATTTAACAGTAGACTTTCAACCGATACTGTTGAATGAGTGAACATATATTTGTGTTTGTTTTGCTTTGCTATTATTGATTTCACTGTATTTCTCTTTCTAAGTCTTCCTTTCAACTCTTCCCCTCTTTAAAGTGGAGCTTGTTTTGAGGAATATACAGTAAGATTATAAAATCAAGAAAGAAAGAAACATTTCTATAAGTGTTAGCCATTTGTCTTGCTGGGGCTGCAGTTGGGCAAGCAGCAAATGGCATTCTTCTCCCTGAGTCCAGATCAGAGGAGTCAGACAGATGGAGAACACCACACTCGTTTATTACCAATGGGAGGATGCGGCTTAGACATGCAGCCTCTGTGGGCTTCTTTGCAACTTCATTGCAGATAAGATACTTACGCCCACAGTCGTAAGTCGAAGAAACCAAGGCCTGGCCTGTGTCCAAGGAGCAGGCCGATCACTGCAGAGATGACAGCAGACCTGAATTTGTGTTAGTTGGGCAGACACATCTCTTCAAGCAGAGATGCAGAGGCCAGCCAGCACATTCAATGGGCTTTGCCCTTTTCCACCCATTGGGTAAATCTCTCTCTTCATGGAGGCAGAGGGAGTGCGGGTCCTCATATGAAAACCTGAGGTCAGGGAAATGAAGGTTTTCTATTGTTTCTGCCTGAACTTCAATTATGACTCAAATAACGCCCATGTCTTTGTATTTCCTAATTAATGATGAGAAGTTGGCCAGAAGTATGGTAGATGGTAACAATAAATCTGTTCTGTGTTCTTAGCTTTGCTATGAATAATCCGCAACATGGATAATTCTATTGTTGACTGACATTGGTATTGATTTGGAGAAAAATAAATTGTTTTTTAAGGAAGAATTTTGTTTCAGCTTGCTTGGCATAACTGAAGATTTGCTCCTTCAAGTTCTCTGTTCTGCAGTTTGAAAAAGGAGTGTTTGATTGTTGTGGCTCCACCCAGCGAGAATAAGACCCCAGACCGAATTAAGGTAGATAGGTCTCACTTTATTACAGGTTCGAACCTAAACCCAAGCGCACCTGCTGCAGCAGTGTCGACCTGGGCCCTGATCTGGGGGGACAAAAAGGGTTTATATACTGTATTCAAACATTCCCAAGTCATGATGTATCGCATCTGTTTCTCAGCCTTGACATCTACAAGTTAAACATTTTAACCATAGCAGGCACAGTGGGCAGGCACAGTGAACAGGAGGTAAGGGAGATAACGGATGGGAGATCAGAGGAGTCTTGTTCAGAGAAGTCTCCTTATCTTAGACATGCTTGCCTGATACAGGGAGGAGGCAGCTCTGAACTGCTGTCTCAAGCTTATCTTGTGTGAAACCAGTAAGTTTCCATCTCTCACCCTGCTATTTTAAAGTTTCAAACATCACATTCTCACGGCTCTCATCACAGCTTTACAACATGGATTCTTAAACTAAAAATGGAGTTACAAACGTTCATAAGCAAGCGGGCTTACAGAAGCTAATAGCAAAAGGTTAAGCCTCAACTCTAACACTACACTTTAATATGAAGTCTTATAATATTAAGATTCATAACATTCTAAAAAAACTACACTATCACAATCCCTACTGGTCTTACCGGAGTAATTAAATCTTTAATTATAATTCAAACATTTCTTCAGTATCTAAAATTTGGTAATGTGCACGGAGTGCAAGCAATTTTACAGCCTGTACTTGCTGTTGCACGTATCACATGAGCCAATTAATTAAACAGGGCCCAAAAGTTAAAGCTAACAACAATAATATTAGGGGGCCTGCTATAGCACTGATCAGAGTTGTTAACCATGGTGACCAGCTGAACAAGTTTTCATACCAATTTCCCTCGGAGCGTTGTTGTTCTTCTCTTTCTTGTAGTCTTTTTCTAAGTTGACTGAGGCTCTGACGAATAATTCCAGAATGATTAGCATAGAAACAACAAGTTTCTCTAAGAGCTAAGCAAAGGCCCCCTTGCTTTAAAAATAGGAGGCCAGCGAACTTAAAGAACTTACCGATAAGTTAACCCTATCTGAGGCTATAACTTAACTTTCTTATATATTTATTATTATATTTTTCGGAGATTTTTACATTCCCCCTTGATCTTGTCTACGTTTAAAACCTGTTAAACAGTTTCCTCATTGTCAAGGGGAAGATATGGGAGCTGACTCTGAAGTACAAACAGCTTTATAGCTTGAATTCTATTGTTAATAAAACTTGCTAAGGCATTTATAATGCAAGGTCCCACTAGAGCTACTAGGTAGATTAACAACAGAGGGTTTAAAAAGGGGAGGAGGTATTGTAGCCAGCCTCCTAATTCAGTTCCTAAAAATCCTTGATCTTGTTGAATTTTTGCTGCTAGAGCTTTTAATTTATCAATTTTATCCTGTACTTCTTCACTATTATCAGTGAGATTGAAGCAGCACATCCCTTTTATTTTTTCACATCCCTGACGATGAAACAGCAACAAATAATCAATAGCAGCTTGGTTGTCTAACACAGCTTGTCGAATCTGTTTCTGTTCAGTATTTAAGAGGGCTAGTGCCGTAGAGGTGGCATTTAGGGCTTTTGCTACGTTACAGCCCAGTCGTTGGACATGCCTCTCCACTCTAGGTCCAAAGAAAAGGTTGCCAACTATGCTGAAAATCATTGCATAAGCTTCAGTATTAGAGAGAAATCTAACCTCATCATTACAGTCAGGGGAAACAGGAATAGGGGCAGCTCTCTTATGTCCGTTATCTGGGAGCAGTCCCTTTAAGTCATCTTTGGAGGGTAACAGCACTGCTAAACGGGATTAACAGCAACGGGCGTTAGTAACATTAGGCGGGATATAGTTTGTGGTATATGCATTACAAGTGAAGAACCAACCTAAGGGAAGTTTAACATAACCATTAACAGACACATGGGGAAAAGTCTTATTACAGATTTTGTTTCCTTCAACTGGGGCACATTGGGGAGATGTGCAATTAACGAATTCAACACATTTGTCCCCCTCGGCAACCACCACATTTGGAGTGTAAAAACAGAGGCTGCCTTTTGGTTTGTCCCAGCTTGTCAGTCCCCAGGATGCCAAGTCAGCATAGGTAACATTTTTTCCTGGGAAGTGAGAGAAGAAGGTTAGGTCCTTAATATCCGCGGCAGGCTTACACACTGGATACAAACAGGAACCAAGCATGTAATGGAAATGAGAATTCTGGGTCAGGCAAAAAGATGTTAAGTTTAAGGAGGAAGCTAGAGATACCCAGAAGTTATTTTTCTGGGACCATGCTACCTGCAAGGGTAAAGTCTCAGCCTGAACATTATTTCCAATTAGTATTAACATAATTCCCATTTTCCACAATACTTTAAAGGTAATTTTAAACTTATTGTTAATGTTCATGTTTAAGCCTTTTTCAGTCTTATTTTGGTTGGCTGCTCGGTTTTCTGAACAATCCATTTAGTACCAGTTAGTTGTTCTTCGGTCAGGGCTGTGCTGTCCTTAGAGTCCGGCTTAGCTGGCTTGATTTGGGTGCAGTGAATCCAATGCCGTTTTCTTTCCACTTTCACGGCTGCAGGCGTACTCAGGATAACAGTATACGGCCCTTCCCACCGCGGTTCCAGTGAGGCCAGGTTGTGTCTCTTCACCCAAACCAGGTCACCGGGCTGTGCAGCTGGAGTGCTGAGTTGATCAGGTTCAGTCTCCGGTCACGCTGCTTGGACTAAGTGGTGGGTCTGCTCACGGACCTTCTGTAAAGCCTGCAATGACTTTAAAAGATTATAATTATCTAACATAGCAAGGTGTTCAGCGCCTAACTTAGGCAAGATGGGAGGAGGGTGCCCGAACAGGATTTCAAAAGGAGTTACACCTTTTACATAGGGGGTACATCTTATACGAAACAGAGCGAATGGCAGGAGGCTCACCCAATTGTCACCAGTTTCAAGCTTTAGTTTAGTTAATGTTTCTTTAAGAGTTCTATTCATCCTTTCTATCTGTCCTGAACTCTGAGGTCTATATATACAATGTAATTTCCAATCAATTTTTAGAGCTTTTGCCAATAATTGAGTTGCCTCAGCGATAAACGCTGGACCGTTGTCGGACCCCATGTATTTTGGCAGGCCGAATCGGGGAATTATTTCATTTAAAAGTTTCCTCAACAGAAGCAGCAAGATGGCGACGGAATAGGAGCCCCTGAACGAGCCTGTCTCAAAACTGTCTCAGAATCATCTCAGGGACTCAGAAATAAACAACATCGCACAGACACAGAAGATCCAAAACCCAAAATCCAGTAACCCAAGTACGAATATGCAGACACAGAGTCTACCAGCTCCAGAATTCCTCAGAAAGCTGCAATCCCGAGACGGCAGACGGCAGGATCGGTAAGGAGCCATCTTACCTCGGTCCCTACTGCCGGGGCTAACAGGCCCCAGCGCCACAGACAGATCTGAAGGAGAAACCGGAATAGAATTCCGAGAGTGGTGGGGCCATTACAGCAACAGATCATGGGCTCCTGCCCCGACTGAGCACCTCCCCCTCCACCGCGCTACGAGCCCGCGCGATCCCCAGCACCCTGCATTGGAGCCCCGCATCAGCCAAGATCGGGGAAGCCTCCATGCCCAGCGCCCTGCGCCCTGCACCCCGCGCACTGCGCCGTGCTCCACTCCCCGTGTCCCGCTGCCCTGCACAACTGGGTAGCCAGCTACGCCCTGCCACGTGAGACCGGGGCGGCCCCGCCCCCTGCGCCCCGCCTAGGCCAGTGCACCTAGGACACGAAGACAGCCAGACACGCCGGCCCAGGCAAACAGCCACATCACCCCGTGCGAGCAGGGAGAGCTGGGTACCCCGCGGCCCCTCTCCCCCAGCCAGGACTCGTGCGCTCCATGGCCCCACGTCCCCGCGCCCCGTGCCCTGCGGCCCCACGCCCCCAGCCCAGACCGGGGCGGCCCACGGCCCGCACACCCGCGGCTTGTGAATCCTCGGCTTGTGGCTCGCGCATAGCAGCCCAGCGGCCCCGCGACCCGTGGCCCTGCGACCCGCCGCCCAGCGACCCGCCGCCCAGCGACCCGCCTACACAAGCCGCGCGCCATCCTGCACAATCAGGCGGCCAGACGCGCCCCTCCACGCACGACCAGAGCAGCCCTGCCCCCTGCGCCCGCCTAGGCCAGCAGCGCTTCTGCCACACAGGTGGGTGGCCAGACACGCCGGCCCAGGCAACCAGCCACATCATCCCATGCCATGGGGCTCACACCCCTAGCCAATACCCGTGCGCCCCACGGCCCCACGCCCCCGCACCCCATGCCCTGCAGCCCCACGCCCCCAGCCAAGACCAGGGCAGCCCATGACCCGCGCACCCGCGGCTTGTACACCCTTGGATCGCGCCCTCTTGGCTCGCATCCCGCGGCCCTGAGACCCACAGCCCTGCGACCCGCCTTCACAAGCCGCGCCATTCTGCACAATCTGGTGGCCAGGCGTGCCCCCCACATGTGACCAGAACGGCCCTGCCCCCTGCGCCCGCCTAGGCCAGCAGTGTCTCTACCTCACGGGTGGCCAGACACGCTGGCCCTGACAACCAGCCACATCACCCCGTGCGACCAGGGAGAACCGGGCACCCCACAGCCACACGCTCCCAGCCAAGGACTGGGCACCCACTGGCCGCGCGCCCTGTGCCCTGCGGCTTCATGCCCCCAGCCCAGACCCAAGCGGCCCACAGCCCGCCCCCCGTGGCTTGCGCCCCAGTGGCCTCGCGACACCACGCCCCACGACCCTGTGATCGGCCTACACAAGCCGCGCCGACCCACACAACCAAGCGGCCAGCAGCACCCTCCCATGCGGGACCAGGATGGCCCCCCCCGCCTTCACGCGTGACCAGGGCAGCTAGCTGCGCCCAGTCTAGACCAGCTGCGCATTCCTGTGCAACCCAGGCAGTCAGACATGTGAACCAGTGTGACACAGGCGAACAGCCGCGCCGTCCAGCACGATCAGGGCAAACAGCCGCGCCCAGCCCAAGCCAGCTGTGCTGTACCGTGCAACCCAGGAATCCCTGTGTTGTACCTCAGAGCCCGGATACCCTCTGGAGCCGCCACTTAAGACCTGCATGACCCTCCACATGGCCTTAGAGCCAGAGCACGCACCTGCACCACCACCGAATTCCAAGAGCCCAAGCACCTCACGAGGGCCCGCGTGTGATCCTTAGCATAGTGCCTCAGCGCCTGTGCACCCTCAGGCACTACCACCTGATACCCAGAGCTCGCACCCCCCAGGGCCTGTGCGAGATATGCAGCACTGCCCATCAGAGCCTGAGAAACCTCCAGCGACGCCCCCGAGACCTGGAGCACGTGTGCACCTGCACCTCGGAGACCGGGTATCTTCCGGCACTGTCACCCGTGCCTTGGAGCCCACATCCAACACCTCGCCTTGAAGTGCGCCTCACATGCCAACACCCGAGCTCCGGACCCTGTGTGTCCCCCCCCCCCCCCACATACACACACCGCACCCTGGTCAACAAGACGAGAGGGAACCACAACCTGCAGCGTACTAACCCAATTGGGTCTACAGGGACCAACAAGAGGTCTT
>PVJS01064566.1:0-10196 GCA_004027185.1 Glis glis | reverse complement strand
CAAAAAAAAAAAAAAAAAAAAAAGAAATAACAAAAACAAGCCCCAGAGGCATCAATTTATAGAGTTGTCAAAATATATTATTTAAAATGTTGACGTTTTTCAAAAACTTAAATTGTGAGACAAATGAAAAAGAAAGAAAGGAAAATCCATACATGGGGATTTAAAAAAAGGCAGCAAAAACTGTAAGGAGGCCCAGACGTCAAATTTAAACCAAGATTTCAAGGAATTTAACAAGACTTCAAGAATCAATGAAAATTATGCAACTGAGCAACAACGAGAGAAAAGAATAAAGAAAAATGAACAGATCTTCAGAAAAACCTGGTATGACATTAAGCTCGGGAATATGTACATAGAACAGCAGGAGGAAAGAAAAATGAAAGAAAACATCTGAGGATTCAATGGAAGAAAACTTATCACCTTTGATTACAAATATTAATTCAAGCTGCGCATCATCATTCATGCCTGTAATACCAGTTACTTGAGAGGCTGGGACAGGAGGATCACAGGTTTGAAGACAGCCTCATCAATTTAGTGAGAACTTATTTCAAAATAAAAAGAGCTGGTCATACAGCTTGGAGACAGAATGCCCTGGGTCCAATCCCAGGTACCAAATGTATATATATGTAATTCATATATAGGAGGATTTAATGAATCCCATGTAGCAAAACACAGGAATATCCACACCAAAACACATCACAGTAAAATTGTTGAAGGACAAAAATGAAGACAATAATTTTAAAGCAGGAAGACAAAAGCAACTCATAAAACTCATCACATATAAGTGAAAATTAATAGCTGACTTCTCACTAGAAACTACGTAAAACGGAATGCAGTGTGATGCCATTTTCAGCGTTGGAGGAATAGAGCAACCAGGGATCTTATGTTTAACAAAACTATATTTAAAAAGTGAGAAAAAGTAAATATATTCCCTGCAAAACAAAAATTGAAAGATCTCTTTCTAGAAGATCTGCTTTGGAAGACATAATAAGGAAAGCTTTTTGCCGAAGGAAAGTGGTCACAGATTCATCAGATTCCACACAAAAATGCATTAATAACTGATAAAATAATTATGTATATATAAGAGTACACACTTAAATTCCTCTCCTTTTCTCTTAACTGATTTTAAAGTAGTCATATAATACCTAGAACATATAAAAATATCATGTATTTATATATTATGTTCATAACACATGAGGCAAGTGGAAGTGAAGATATATTAAGGAAGCAAATTACACCATGTAGTTTTAGAATCCACAGGAATAAATGAAGACAAAAAAGAATGATAAGTAAAGGCTCTAATAGCAATGTCTATAAATATATGCCCATTCTTTTTCTTTGTTTAAGGCATAAATTGTATAACATAATAATTGTTAAAATGTATTTTTGTCTTGGTAGAATATATAGATACAATATGTATAACAATAGTCACACCAAAAAGGGTAGTTTGAAAAGAGACAAAAAGGTGATTAGTGATCACCTAGGTTGGTATTAAGGGGGAAATGGGAAGTGACTGGCAATAGGGATGAAGATTATTTGGGGGATAATAGAAATGTCCTATATTTGGATATGTTGATAGTTGCAGCACTTCATGAATATTTAAAAAAACAATGTATTGTATACTTAAATACATGCTAAGACATGAACAAACCCTAAGGTCTATTGAAATAGTTCAAGGACAGTTTCTATACCCTTCCCATTAATCAAATTTAATTTGGTGCATTGTAATTTTACATCATATTGAGGCATAGAGTGTCAGAAAAGTACATGCACATAGCTCTTGGTGCCCTCCCCATCAGGTCCTCCCCCATCCCTGCCCTCCCTGCCCATGTCTTTGAGATTGGAATTGGTAGTTTTGCATATAAATTCATAGCATTATTTCAACTATTGCATTCTTTATGTCTTAGTCCCTCCTCCTCTCTTTCCTAGTCCCCCTCAGTAACTCCCCCGGAATCTCTGCTCATCTGTCTGATGTTGCCCTTATTTCCAAATATCTCTCTAGCTTCAACATGTAAGAAAAAACATACCAAATTATGGACCAAGCCTAGGTGTCTGTCAGCAGATGAATATATCACAAAACTTTGGTATATACACACAATGGAATTTTACTCAGCCATAAGGAAGAACAAAATCATGCCATTTTCAGGAAAATGTATGGAACTCGAGAATATTATTCTAAGCCAGTCTCAAAAACTGAGTAGATATATGTAATCTAATTAGTTTTAACTGGGGATTGATGGGACTATAGTGAATCGCTGAAGATGACTTTATGAAATATATAACTTTTTAAAAATTAATTCATACTTTCTGAGAAATACCTGGGGGGAGGATAAAACTTTTGGTAAATGAATTTAAACAAATTTCTCCAGTGATGTATAAACCTTAGTGGTAGTTTTAACTTGTATAAAGGGATAGTAGAATATTTGAGGAAAATTTACATTCATTCCATTTCTACTAGATTATTTTTATACAACCAGAGAATACTATCTTCTATATGATATAACACATTTTTAAATTGTCTCTTCTAAAATAAAAAATGGAGATTTATGCTTAGATGTGAATATGCTTAGATGTGAAAGTTTTTCTCTGACAAGGAATAAGAGATTTCTAATGCACTGAATGAAAACATAACTACTTTCAAAGATCCAATTTCCTTGATTTTGACGTGCATAAAATAGGTGGACTTCATTTACATGTTTATGCACCTGTACACAACTATTTTAAGCAATATGTTCCATTACTTTACATCAGTTTGTGCTATAAATTGTATCACAATAGTGAATCATCTATTTAACTCATAACTATAGATAATTCTCCATTATGTGTTTAAATTACATTTGCATTCCTATTTCATTTTTAAAATAAAATGCATTGCCTACTTTAAAAGAAATAAATGTCATTTTTCTCATAATAGAAGCATACTCCTATGAATATATAAATCTGTAGAGCATCTTGCTTTAACTTTTTTCAGATCTTTACTATTGTAGTCATTTAATACCAACTTGGAATTTCAGGTTACCAAAACTCCTGGTCTAACTCTACTATGAGTACAAATTTTATAAAGGAGTCAATAAGTCATTTGTTCAGTTTTTATTTATTTATTCCTTAATTTAATGCAGAATAATGGACAAATTTACTTGCCGTGCCTATGCAGGGATCATGGTGATCTTTTCTGTATAATTCCAATTTCAGTATATGTGCTGCCAAGTAATTCCTCACTTATTATTCTTAGAGTAAAAATGTATTTAGTATTTACTACATACAAGGCTGGTTATAGAGAAAATGACCATGAATGAATACTTCCCTTAACATAGTATTTTAATTAAGTCCATATGAATATGACATTTTTATAGGTTAAAATTCTTAAATATTGTTAGCATCATATGATTCAACATAAATATGTATGTAAGTTGAAGGATTCTTAGGAAATTAGTATTTTACTTAGTATTTATTGAGTCCTACTTATTTGCAAACATGGAGCTAAAGGGGGAAAAGAATATTATGGAAACTGTCCTAAAAATAATCAAGAATTAAAGAGAGAATCCATATTTAAACACACTTTAAAATATAGGTGATAAGAAAAATTATGTCTCTAAAATAATATGGCAATGTGGGGTTTATTCTGAATATTCTGAAAGATTTTCCATGAAAAATGATACTTCAAAAATTAATCCATAAGCCGGGCATGGTGGCGCAAGCTTGTAATCCCAGTACTTGTGAGGCGGAGACAGGAGGATCCAGGTTCACAGCCAGTCTCAGCTACTTAGTGAGGCCCTCCACAACTTAGTGAGACCCTGTTTCAAAATAAAGAATAAAAAATAGGGCTGTGGGTGGAGCTCGGAAGGAGAATGCCCCTGGGTTCAATCTCCGGTATCTCAAAAAAAAATTAATCCATATATATTGGAAAATAATATTTTGCATTTGTTATAATATCTTGAAAAAATAACAATTTTAAGTTAATATGATTAAAATTAAGAATTAAATCACCTATATATAATGACTGAACCTTTATTTTACCTCTGTTCCTCCAATATACAATACACACCAGGTACACATAAAAAGGGTACAATAATATTATGAGTGTGATTCTCCTATAGATTCTGTAAGAGAATGGAAACACATACCAGTGTGAAAGCATAAATATCATATATATTAAGTACATGTAGCTATAGCACACCATTCTGCATACACTACTATGTTCTAACTTCCTTTTTTTAATGAAACATGGTTATGAAAAAAAGATGTGTTAACTTTCAGTGTAATCTAAACTTCATAATCTTTCACCATTGTGATTTAGGAAAATTTTTTTTACCTTATCCAAACATCATTTTTTTTCCTTAAGAACATTGAAATAGAAAGAGTCCTTTCTTCTGGAAATTAAATGAAACTGTATATACATATTTTGATCTGAAGAAAATTCTCATATTATTTAACAAAGCTATGATTTTAATGTCTGCATAATACTCCTTTATGCATTTAAACTATAGTTTAGGTAATTATTCGCTTATTGGCATTTCTGTTTGAATATTTCACCAATGACCACATATTTTTATGCATCTATAAATTCTTTATAATTTCCTTATGGTAAATTTCTAGAAACTTTATTTGAGGGACAAAAGAAATGTTCAAAGTATCCTCTGCACATAGAGAACCAAATTGCTGTATGGAAAGTTACATTAATTAACACTACTGGGAGCACCTTTTCTAATCCATAATTCATTATTGCCGATAACATTTATTTTTAATTTTCATTTATGTAAAGATAATTTATGAAAAGACATAATTTGTTTGTATTTTACTTATTTAAATATTTCTTCTAAATGATTTTTGGTGAGTTATATTCTTTCTGGGATTAGGTTGTGCACACCTAATATTTTTTTCTGTGAGAATATCTTCATTTTTGGTGACGAATTGTAAGACACTCTTATATGCTAAGGCTTTGGCCACTCATTCTGTTAAAATCCTTAAAAACAAAATTATGGGATATACACAGAATGGAATTCTACTCAGCAATAAAGAAGAACAAAATTATGTCATTTGCAGGAAAATGGGTGGACTTGGAGAACATTGTGTTAAGTGAGATTAGCCAATCAAAGAAAGTGAAAGATCATATGTTTTTTCTCACATGTGGAAACTAGGGAGTAATTTGGACACCAGAAGGACTTTAAATAATGGAAGAGGCAGTTGGTCTAGGGAATGGTGGGGGGAGGGAGAGAGAGAATTAATGAAGGAAACACTTCCATTGACATTATGTACATATGTGAGAATACCAATGCCAACCTCAATATCATGTATGGGGAGGAACCCGGGGAGAGGCTCACTAAGTGCTGTGTGCATGCATGTCACTATCACTATGAACTACATTATGGTGTGAGACTATAAGGTGCCAATAAAAGTATTAGAAATAATAAAATAAATACATGTGAGAGGAAAAAAGAAATATTTGTCCTGATTTTACATTCATATTTTAATCTCTGTCTTTCATTCGTAGATATTTAATATTTTTATTAATACAAGTTATATATCCTGAGCTCTCATATTTATTTTTAACTTACAACTTCTAATGGAATTAATTTTGTTTCAAATTTTAAGGTGTGAGGAGAGGCACTAATACATATTTTTTTCTTAATAGCTACCCAATTTTCTCAGCAAAAATGTATGTTGTTTTGCTCTAATATGTGATGCCACCTAAACTGAATTATATATAGCTATTACTATATTCCTTCTTTTTCCTTAATCTCCATATCCATTCCAGTGTCAACATTACTGTCTTGCTTATAATACTTTTACAACAGCATTGAACATAATTGCTCAAGTAACCCATCATTTTTTTTTTAGAAATTACCTTTTCTATTTTGCCAGTGTTTTTCTTTCTTTTCACTTATATTATTTTGGCAAGATTTTTGAGAGGACAAGGGAGAAGGACTGTGAGGTATTTATTATTTCCATGCATCAATTTAGTATTATGATAAATATGTGCATTGATTTTATGAATATTACTATTTTACAACACTTGGTGCTCTCAAGCAATACTTCACAGTTCTTCATTTATTTTGTCTGATTTGTTCATTTTTAAATGGCATGCTTCAGTGCTCTCCCACTGATTAGTCCCTCTTTTAATAGTGCCTTTCCTGCTATTAACTCCTAGTTATATTTACTGGCAGAGTCCCTTGCTGAAAAGTTCCTACTGAAAGATCCTCAACTAAGAGGAATTTTCATACTTCCTTGTGTCCCAGAACTTTCATAGTTTGTCATTTTCCTTTGTTTTTATTTTTCCTCATAGCATTTATCACTGCCAGAAGCTACATTTTTCTAATTTTCCCTCCATGCTGTACCCATGTTGGCACAGTTTTTACTTTGTTCAATATTGACTCTTTAGGGCTTAGATGAGTGTTGACAACATTATCAACACTCAGAATTAATGAACAGTACTTAGTGAAATTTTGCATTTATTCATATCAATCATGCAAATGTGTTTCTTAAATTAACTGTAGTTGCTATTTTTGTACATAAATAAATGGAATACATGTTCATATTTTATTTTCTATGACCACTAAAAATATTGTACATCCCTGAAGAATTATCGCGATTTATATGGAATCTTTGAATATTTCTTGGAAGACTGACATAGTTTATCATGACAAAAACATTCAAGTTTTATAAATATAGATTATAGGTTGAGATACAGATGTATGTATACAGAAATATGTAAATAGATATAGATATTCAAAGAATCAAGTTACCCTAAAATTGACCAAAACAGTAAAAAAAAATCTATTACCACCAAGTAAATTTCTATAGTTTAAATTACTGTGCAGTATTACTGCCAAATGGATTGAAGAAACATTAAGTATAGAAAAAGGATAAATGTCAGCATAGTGAATTAGAAAGAAGTGGTTGGTATGAGAGCCTGCTGATAGCAGAGTGAAGCAGTTTCATGTAGCAGCATTATTAATGACTGGAAAGAATTTATTAAGCATAGTTTAAGTGGTTTTTTAGATGTCTCTAAAACTGAATGACAGAAAAACCCCATTTCTGTAAAAACATTATATGCTATAATACAGATTGTGCCATTGCAGAAGCCTTTCTACTCTATATTCGTTGGGAATTTTGTAATGATAGTCTGAGGCCTTTTGTATTTTGCCTAGTCTCTGATCTGTAAGACATGAATTTGATGAGTCATTGGAATAGAAGAATTTTAAGATCTCTTTCAACCTAATGCATATAGTTTTTTTCTGCATGAATCAAGGTATGCATAATAAACTAAGTTGATGCTAATAACTTGTATTCCATAGCAGGGGACACAATAAGAAAAAAATATCACTTTAGAGTCCAGAAAAGGGAAGTTAAACATTTTTTTTCACCTTGGAATTATATTTTTCCTGAGTATCTAAGTTACTAACTGATAGAAAATTAAACCTTTAAAATATAAACTAATTCTTTGAGATTTCTCTTGGATTATTGAACATACCCATCACAATATATTAGTTCTGCCTGAGCCTAAAAAATGAGATTAGTGGTAGAAACACGTCTAAGAAATTCTTATGATGGCTTCTTGTCCAAAAATATTTTCACACAAGTATAGCATATCAATATTTAAAAAAAATTGTGTTTAAATTTGACCCAACTATTATGTAATATAACCCAAAACTGAGGGGTTTTTTTGCTTTGTTTTATTTTGGTATTGTCAAAACCTGGTTAAAATTTCTCTTGTTTTTATTTATTTATTGTATTTTTTGCAGTGCTGGGGATGGAACTCAGGCCTTGACACATGCTAGGCAACTGCTTTACCACTGAGCTACATCCCCAGCCCAACATTTCTCTAGTTTTTAATTTTAATCATCATCACTATTATTATTTTAAAGTCAAATCAATCAGTGATCTCTTTATATCAGACTGGCCCTTTGAGATCCTTGTCCATTTTTCAACTTTTTCTAAGATATTCTACCTGCTTACACCTATCCTAAAAACCAGAAACCATCGAGAAATGCTATTTCTTGGTGAACAGGTAAAGAAAGCAAAGTTTGTTTGCTATATCCCTCCCCTTTTCAGGCCTATTCCTTTAGGTTTCTTTTGTTTTTGTTTTTGTTTTGGAGGGGGAGGTACTGGGGATTGAACCCAAGGGTGTTTGATGTTTAAAAAAAATTATCACTCAATTGACTCCTCTATTCAGAGAGTACAGGAGTTACGTAGTTATGTAGAAATTATTTTTGTAAATACATGTTTAAATGTGATCTAATACCTACATGTTTCAAGTAGAAAAGGAGAACCCAAGATTCTGAGTCTGATGGAGTTAGAGCCTCAAAGATATTCATGCAGTGTGCTGCTGTGGTCCTTTCTTACATCCTTTGCTGAACATCAATCCAACTTGGTGCTGAATAAGACTCATGTAGTCTGACTGATGAGCTGTGTGTGTGTGTGTGTGTGTGTGTGTGTGTGTGTGCGAGCGCGCGCACGTGTGTATGTGTGTGTGTGTGTGTGTGTGTCTGTCTAACTAGCTCTCTATGTATCTATCAGTCTCACAAAAAGTTACCCAGAGCTCTCTGGTTGCAACATGCAGGTTTCTTCTTCCCAATGTTGTGTTGGTCTGTGCTAATTAGATCAACACTAGGAAGTCATATGACCTTTCTACCTTATCTTTTCTCTATCATTTCCTCTCTGTTGCAAGCAATGTTAAGAAGATAAAGAAGAAATTTTAAAAAAATCGATTTAGGATAGCGCAGACCCACTGTGTGTGTGTGTGTGTGTGTGTGTGTGTGTGTGTGTGTGTATACACATGCACCTGCACTTATGGACAGGTGATTGAACCCGAGTTTTCAGGCTGTCCAGTGGTTTTCTGTTTCCCCAGCCTTGAATGTTTCAATGATTAATTAGCTTCTATCTGAGAAATCCTTAGTACATCTTCTAAAATGATAATTTTTCAACCAAGATCCCATTCCTTCTAATATCTATTAGAATATGCACTTGTAATTCTATTCAGGAAAAACTATCTGGATGACAAAGAAAAGTCATATATTTTATTTACCACCAGGTAATGTTTAAGTCCCTGAGGAAAATAGGCAGAGCGAACCATTCGCTTTTCTGGAGTACCATCAAGTAAATCTGTCAATTTCATATACCAGTTTACCTATCAGAGCCTGCACCACACTTCTGTTGCACTTTAAAAAATGAACAATTGAATCTCAATGTCATAGATACTTGCTGAAACACTAGATCTAGACTTAGTTTTTTGGTATATTTTCATCTCTGCTAAACCTTCCAATGCCATCACTTTTCTTCCAAACTCTATGATAATGGAGTCTAGAAATAATTGAATATTTAATTTACTTTTCACACATTTATGAAGTGTCTGCTTTTGCCAGACCTTGCCATAAGTGAGAGTAATGCAATATTTGGTCAGAATGACTGCCAACTTTGGCATAAATACATCTATGAGTTCCTCAACTACACAAAAAGATGTGGCAGAATTCCCAGCTTGGCAGAATTTTAAACCATATGAATTGATTCTTAATGAGAATGTCTGTACTATCTGAACCCATTACGAAGCATAATATCATTCTCTCTACCACCAAGGACTTCCAAAAATCAAATTATCAGAGGCTGCTGATCACATTGTGTTAGCATCCCCGGAGACAATAGAACTGAAGTAAAGAAGCATTATCATGATTGCAGAAAATCAGTTTACAAGAATCAAACTTCTCCTAGCATCTGAAGGGTATGAAGGAGAGGAGATCTGAGAACAAGGCTGGGAGAGGAACAATGTGTCTTCCATTACTGGCAAGTGTACCTGGGCTCCCACAGGACACTAACACCCTAAGCAAGAGAGAGCTGTTCATTCAAAAGTGGTCAGTAGGAGTTGGGTGTGGTAGTGCACACCTACAATTCTAGGACTTGGGTCACTGAGACAGAAGGATAGCAGGTTCAAGGCCAGCCTCAGCACTTTGGGGAAGACCCTCAGCAACTTTGGGAGATCCTGTTTTAAAATAAATACAATCCGGGCGTAGTGGCGCACACTTGTAATCCTAGTACTTGGGAGGCTGAGACTGGAGGATCCAGGTTCGCGGCCAACCTCAGCTACTTAATGAGGCCCTCCGCAACTTAGTCAGACCCTGTTTCAAAATAAAGAATGAAAAATAGGGCTGGGGGTGTAGCTCGGCAGTAGAATGCCCCTGGGTTCAATCCCTAGTACCGCAAAAAAA
>PVJS01064565.1:0-10197 GCA_004027185.1 Glis glis | reverse complement strand
AGGGCAGAGGCATTGCTACCAAAGCACTCTGATACAACAGTGTCCACAGATGGACTCCACCTGGGTAATGTTTCTTGCAAAAATACATCAGACTCTGTAGCTTTGCAAATACACTGAGAACAAAGCTGTCAGCAGTAGTATCTCTAAATGTCAAGAATACTGTATGGAGATAAAATATGAAAGAGCTTTAGTATTCTCCTGCACGCACAAGTTATTCTAATTTGATTCAGTTTGTCATGCTGCATAGGTTTCCATTCATTAAAAGTTCTAGTCGTTCAGTTCAGACAGTTCTCCACTTTTATTGTGTCAAGGAACTTCATTTGTAGGTCAGTGCTTAAAAAGTTGGAGCCCATTTTCCCACTGAAAACTGATTATAAATGGTAACTGGGTTCTAAGATTAGCCATGCGTATTAATCAAGTAATTTGAATGTGCTTAGCACATTGTAAACAATGATTAAAATTGTTATTATTACTATGATATGCATGAACAAAATAATCAAAATAATTTTTAAGTACAAAATAAGAATTAAGCTAATGGGCACTTAGAAAAAAGACAGGAATGCTCAGTAAGATCCTATGAAAAATTAAGTCCTCAATTCTACTTCAAAGGAGATATTTAACATTTTTCAGCATAAAGACTATGTATTGTTACTAAAGAGGAAGTTGTGGAATTACTTAGATGTTTTTAAGAATAGAATATTATTTGTTATCATTTTAATTGTGGGATTCCATGTAGTTGTAAAACTGAATCAAATACTGTGAGCATAACTAGATTCATACAAATGGGAGTAATTCTTAATGAATTGTTTTTTATTTACCAAGAACTTTTCAGACTTCTCTTTCCACAGCTTACATCTGGATGCAATTTCACTTAGAAATTGAGGACACAGTATATTACTATTACCAAAAAAAGAACTGTAATGGGGACATAGCCATAATTGAACTTACATTTTAATTATTTACACTTTTTTCTTTGCAGCCTGAGTATTTTATGCCTCAGAGCTGTTTTGCAGACAAAATATCATCCAGGATTAGTAATGCAGATACTCTTTTGACATAGGTGACAAGTTCTTTTTGTAACTTGCGTAACTTCTCAGTAAAATTAACTTAAGAATTAATTCCACAGATCTCTTATAGAACAAGCTGATGCTAATTGCAAATTTTTAATTACATAAATGCTAAAGATATCTAGCTGCTATCATTTATCTGACCACTTTTGTTTTAGTGACACCTTTGGGGAGACGTTTAAAAATCAAAATCAAGTACCAGGGCTGGGGGTGTAGTTCAATGGTAGAGCATTTGCCTGGCATGTGCTAAGCCCTGGATTCTATCCCCAGCACCACACACACACACACACACACACACACACACACTGTATATACACAGTAAAATTATTGATAAAAATAGTTTGATAACCTGTCAATAAAACTAAAAATCAAATGTTTGTTTAAGAAATGAATGAATGTAGAGAATGATGGATGTCAAAAAATGAAATGAAGCCTGGCACGGTGGCGCACGCCTATAATCCCAGTACTTGGGAGGCTGAGACAGGAAGAAGATCACTGGTTAAAGATCAGCCTCAACAACTTAGTGAGACACTCAGCAACCTAGCAAGACCCTGTTTCAAAAATAAACAAAAAAAAGGACTGTGGGTGTGGTTTTGAGGTAGAATGCCTCTGGGCTCAATCCCCAATACCACACAAAAAAAATGCAATGACTTAGTGTCAATAAGGGTATCTCATTAGGGTTTGGACTGCTCTTTCAAGTATCTGCCACACAATGTGTCAGAAGAGACAGAATAGAGACATCAGTTGACTGAACTTTTCTTCATTCTTTCATTCATTCAATAACTTGTAATTGAAACCAGGTGCAGTGGCAAATCCCTGTAATCCCAGTACTTGGCAGGCTGAGATTGAGACAGGAGGATTGCAGGTTTTAGGCCAGTGTAAAGTAAGACAAGTGTTTCAAAAAAATAAAAGGGGTGTAGCTCAAAGGTAGAACCTACCCCCAGGTTCAATCCTGAGTACCAAATAAAACTAAATGGAGCTAGAAGTAGCGCTCAGAGGTAGAACACCCTTGGGTTCAATCCTCAGGACCACAAAAAAATAATTGTTATTGAGCACCTAATATGTGTCAGACATCTTTCTAGATTCTGAGGAGATAGCAGTAAACGATACAAAGTCCTAATCCTCAGATGGGCTGGAGATTTAGTTCAGTGGTAGAACATCTGCCTAGCATGTGTAAGGCCGTGTTTGATTCCCAACACTTCATGTTAAAAAAAAGAAAAGAAAAAGATAAAGGCCTAATCTTCCATGAAACTTATACTCTGCTTGGCAAAGGCAATGAATTATTAGTTACTTTTTTATTCTTCCAGTGGGGTTGGGGAGGCAGGGTGTGGATAAGGTGGGCAGTGATCAGCGGAGACGTCTCTGAAGAAGTAACACCTCAGAAGAGACTTGAAGGAGGAGATGAGCCACAAGGACATGAGCCATGCACCAATCAGAGAGACAGTCAGGAAGTACAAAGGCCCTGAGGTGGAACGAGTACTCAAGGAACAGCTGTGAAACCTTATGGTGGCCAGAACAAAGTCACCAAGCAAAAGAGGGATGATAGAAGTGAGATCAAGGAAGCAGAGAAGGCCAGATACTATAGGGCCCTACAGGTTTGTTTTTCGTTTGTTTGTTTTTTGTATTAAGAATTGAACCCAGGGGCATTCTACCTCTGAGCTATACCCCCAGACCTATTTTCTTTTTTTATTTGGAAACAGGGTCTTGTTCTATTGCTGAGGGCCTTGCTAAGTTGCTGAGTCTGGCCTAGAACCTGCAATCCTCCTGTCTTAGCCTCCCAAGTACTGGGATTACAAGCGTGTGCCACCATGCCTGGCTACAGGTCATTTTAAGAGTTTGGGTTTACCTTAGTTGTGATGAAAAGCCATAGGATGTTGGGACTAGGAGAATAACATGATAAGCAGTTTGGAAAAGAGGCTTTACAGAGGCCATTACAGTAGTTGTAGAAGAGGGCTGGTGTTACCTCAATATTGTAATATTGACTTTTCACTGCCCAATCTCCAAGATGAAAAATAAAAATTGTTTCTGTGCAAATGGTGTGTTGGGAACAGAAAAAATCAGCTATTTAACTGGAGTGGTACAAATGCAGCTAGAATAAAATACCTGTTTCTATAATGACTGTAGGGAAAGTGTCTGCCCAAACTGCCAATTTAGAGGTTCTTTGTGGATGGTAAATTAGAGAAGAGTATGAAAGGTCAGAATATTTTGAAACACATCTACCACCTTGTCTCCATCCCATCCCATCCCCCTATTGACAGCTTGACTCTTGGGTACCGATATGAATGGAAAAGCAGGAGGCATACTGCAGGCATTGAACACCTTCTTCCAAAGGAAAATGCTGCCATCTGGAGGCTTCCAGAGTACAAAAATAGCGCAACACCCCCACCGCATACACACGCGTGCACACACACACACACACACACGCACACACACACACACACACCATCCCACCCACACACATCTGCTTCTGTTTAATGTTTCTATGTACAAGTTATTTTATTTGAAAAAAATTACAAATTAATTAATTTAAAAGAAACAAGAAGGAACCTGCCCAGTCTTACTCCTTTGCTTTGCCTGGCCTGATCAATTAA
Organism: Glis glis; assembly: GCA_004027185.1. NCBI lineage: Eukaryota > Metazoa > Chordata > Mammalia > Rodentia > Gliridae > Glis > Glis glis. The sequence goes on along the minus strand of PVJS01064565.1, from coordinate 6,539 downwards.
ATGGAACATCTTTATACTTGGTCTTGAACACTTCTCTTTATTTTTATTTTGGTGGACTGTAGGATCATTATAAGTGGAGAGTAAATATTCATTCTTTTTCCTTTATAGCAATGAATGCTAGACTAGTCCCTTTTCTTTTCCTTCTTTTTCTTATTTTTTTTTTTTGTACTGGGTATTAAACCCAGAAGCATTCTACCTCTGAGCTATACCCCAGTCCTTTTTCTATTTTTTTGTTTTGAGACAGGGTCTCACTAGGTTGCTGAAAGTCTTGCTAAATTGCTGAGGCTGGTCTTGAATCTGCAATCCTCCTGCCTCAGCCTCCCAAGTACTAAGATCACAGGCATGTGCCACCACACCCTGCTGACTAGTCCCTTTTCAAATGGTAAATCTTCTCCATCTCTTCCAGGATTACTGACCTATTCAAGTTTTCTATTTATTCAATTTAATCATTTATATTTTTCTAAGAAAACATCAATTTCTTCCAGGTTTTCAAATGCATTGTCATAGAGTTGCATATAATATTCTTCTACAAAATCTTTAGCTTCTTATCTGCCTATAGTTAGGTACCTCTTTTAGTCTTTAATATTATCTTTTTAGTTTCTTCTTTTATGTAAGACTTTTTTCCTGTGATGCTGGGGATAGAACCCAGGTCCTCACACATGGTAGGGAAGCATCCTACCACTGAGCTACACCCCATCCCTGTTGTAAGATTTTTGAGTAGATTACATATCTGGACTGTGTCCCAGGAAGACAACATTGATGATAATGTGTAGAATGGATTGAAAGAGAGTGATACAGGAGCAATTCAGACTGGCAACTATACCATCTCAAATTAGTGATGACTAGCATCTGAGCCATGGGGAAGCAGACTTAAAAGATCCTGCAAGCCAGGTGTGGTGGCACACACCTGTAATCCCAGTACTTGGGAGGCTGAGACAGGAGAATCACAGGTTCGCGGCCAGCCTCAGCTACTCAGTGAGCCCCTCTGCAACTTAGTGAGATCCTGTTTCAAAAAAATTAAATAAGCCAGGTGTGGTCGCACACACTTGTAATCCCAGTACTTGGAAGGCTGAGACAGGAGGATCACAGGTTTGCGGCCAGCCTCAGCCACTTAGTGAGGCCCTCTACAACTTAGTGAGACTCTGTCTCAAAATAAAGAATAAAAAAATAGGGATGGGGGTGTAGTTTGGAGGTAGAATGCCCCTGGGTTCAATCCCCAGTACCTCAAAAAAAAAAAAAAGAAATGGGCAATTGAACTAAATAGACACTTCACAAAAGAGATACAAATGGCCAATAAATACATGAAAATGTTCAACATCATTAGCAATCAGGGAGATGCAAATCAAAACTACACTGAGATTCCATCTAACCCCAATCAGAATGGCAATCATCAAGAAGTCAAAAAACAATAAATGTTGGTGAGGATGTGGGGAAATTGGAACTCTTCTACACTATTGGTGGGATTGCAAATTAGTTCAGCCACTATGGAGATCAGTGTGGAGATTCCTCAGAAAACTGGGAATGGATCCATCATATGATCCAGTTATACCACTCCAAATACCACTGAGTACCTTTCCAAAGGGACTGAAATCAGAGAACTACAGTAATATATGCATATCTATGTTCATAACAGCATAATTCACAATAGCCAAATTACGGAACCAACTTACGTGTCCATCTACAGATGAATGGATTACAAAATTATGGGATATTCACACAATGGAATTCTATTCATCAATAGAGAACAAAATTATGTCATTTGCAGGGAAATGGAAGGGCCTGGAGAACATTATGTTAACTAAGATTAGCCAGTCACAGAAAGTGAAGGGCCTTATGTTTTCTCTAAATACAGAAGCTAGGGAGTAATGGGGATGCCAGAGGGACTCCAGATAATGGAGGAGAAACCTCAGTGGAGCCAGGGAGGTGGTCTAGGGGAAGGGGGGGGGGATAAGTGAGGATCAATGAAGGAATTACTACCATCAGCTTTATGTACATAAGTGAAAATACCAATGTCAATCTCAGTACCCTGTATGAGGAAGGGGGGTGATGGGGAGGGAGCCAGGGGAAAGCCCACCAAGTGCTGTGTACATGCATGTCACTATCAACATGATTTACATTATGATGTGAGACTATAATATACCAATAAAAGTATATAAGAAATAACAATGCTATGTCCATATATGAAGGTCTCACTACCAATCTCAGTAACATGTACAGGGAGGGAGGGAGGGGAGCTGGGAGAGATGTTGAAGGAAATGTACCAAGTGCTGTGCATATCACTTTGAACCTCGCTGTGATGTATAATTACAATGCACCAATAAAAGTTTTAAAATAATTAAATGAAAGAAATGTGATAAGGACCTTATGGGGCAATTAGGATAGAAGCTCCCTTTTACTCAGCCCCATAGATGTTAATAAAATGCCCTATGATTTTGTTACAATGATGTGAGTGACGTGCTACCATTCTTTTGATGTCAATCACTTCAAGTTGAAAGATAAAGAAACTGAATGCCTTGAATATAGATATGAAGAGGTCTTTAAAAGCCAAAAGTTATTAGATTTTTTGACTCTAAATGAAAAAAAACCGTTGAAGCATCCTACAAATTTTAATTTCTAAACAAGTAAACATTAGCCTCCATAAATCACCTAAGCAAAAAACTTTCTAGAGTCCTTCTTATTCTTCTTATTAAATTAGAAAAGCTCTGGAGACCCAAAAGTGAGATGGCCACAGTGGGCCACACATATGACTGGCCATGTGACCTCACAAGGAGCCATTGTGAGGGAGTCTCCAGCACCAGCTATATAAGGCCCTCTCTGGATTTTGTCCATTAGTAGAGGGAGCTCTTGGTGGTGACCTGTCGGACTCCAGATAGCACTTTTGGTGGATTGGCGGCTTTGGATCTGATTTGTTGGTTTGAGCTTTTGGCTTTGTTGTTTTGTGTGTGCATTTGTTTGCTTGGGTTTGTTGTTTTGTTGTACTTTTGTTTGTTGGTTTGTTTTTGTTTTGTTAGCTAGCATCGTTAGTTGCAATTGCAGCTTTCGATGGACAGTGCTAGGAGAGAGAGTAGAGAGGCCTGGCCAGGCCTCACAGCCAGCTCTCCCTGTGAGGATGTCCTCATGGACAATTATATAGTCCTGAGGGACATTGGCAAGGGCAGTTTTGCCTGGGTCAAACTGGCCTGCCATATCCTCACCAGGACCAAGGTGGCTGTGAAGGTCTTGCCTTCATTTAGGGAGAATCCCTTCGTACAATCCAAAATTGATATCATGAGGGCAGTGGTGCACTCAAACATCGTCCAGCTGTTTGAGACCATAGACACATGGGCAACTTCATCTACCTGGTGATGGAGCACGTGGGCTGGGGGAAGAGGGGGCTGCTGCACTATGTCAGGGAGTCCGGTAGCTTGGAGGAGGAGGAGGCCTGGAGGGTGTTTCGGCAGGCCGTGAGTGCAGTGTGCTACTTCCATAAGAGAGGCATCCTGCACAGGGACCTGAAGCCACATAACATCCTCCTGGACTCGGAGGAAAGTCAAAGTCATTGACTTTGGGCTGAGCTACTGCTTCAAGGCCTGGCAGAAGCTGACCACTGTCTGTGGCACTCCCGCCTACCGTGTCCTTGGGGTCATCTCTACTTTATGCTTGTAGGCTGCGTCCTGTTCACTGGCACCACCTGGGAGCAGCTGCAGGAGAAGGCACTGCACAGAAGGTACGCAGTGCCTCCTTCCATCACCATCCAGCCACAATTCATCATCAGCCGCTTAACCCAGACTTGAGGGCCACCGCCAATGAAATCCTGGAGCACTCGTGACTGAGACTGGGTAAGGAACATCCACCTCCTCCTAGGGAGCTGCTCCCCAAACACCTGAACCCTGAAAGTCATACGTTGCCTGGGTTACGACCCACACCAGACCTGGCTGTCAGTGTTGAACAGGACATTTGACAACGCAATGGCTACATACCTGCTGCTCCAACGCCATGTGAGCCACGGGGCAGGGTGCACCTTCCAGGCGGGGCCTGAGGTTCAGTGTGTCCTGTGGCCTCCATCCTTCCACCTTCCCTCTGTTGCCCAAGAGGAGAGCCAGCCAGCCTGACCTTCCTGCCTTCTGGTTCCTGTCCTCTAAGGAGGACACACAGTCAAGGCAGAAGGATAGAAGAGACAGCCTGCCTGCCATTCCCCTGTGCTGCCCGCCGAAGAGGACCCCCATTCCCAGCACAGTCCCTCAGCATGGCCCTAAGGCCCCCCAGGCCAGCTCCCAGCAACCCCATCATGATCCCGCCTCTAGGACCCCGGACGACAGGACCCCGGACCCTCCGACAGGACCCCGAACCCGCCCCCAGGACCCGGGCTGGAGGTGGGGCACCAGGAGGATTATTACCTGCATCATCCACACCTGTTGCTGTTGTGTGCTGGCCCCTGGAGCCAACAGAGTCACTCCTGAGAGAGGGGGACAGAGGCGCCCTGGACTATTGATCAACAGAATCGCTCCAGAGAGACCAGACAGATGAGGTGGACAAAACCAACTCCCTGGATCCTAACTTCGGTCAGAGTGGACTCAGCTGCAGGACGACGAGCTCCAACTGCCAACAGCTGCAGGCTTCTCCACACAGATTCCAGTCGAGAGGCCCCCGCCTGGGAGAAACCAGAGATTATTTTTCCCAGGAAACTCACTCCCCTTTTCCCTGAGATGATTCTTAATAAATTGTTATGAATTTTATAATAAAAACAATGTCAGCAACTGAAAATCTTTTACAAATCTTACAATTGGGGGCAGCTGAACAAAATCAGAGAGCATATCACAGAAGTCATGAGAATTTTAGGAAGGTGTAGGAAAAGTAAAGCACAAAGCAAACCATAAATTAAAATAATGAAAAAAAAACTAAGCCAGGCGTGGTGGCGCACACTTGTAATCCCAGTACTTGGGAGGCTGAGACAAGAGGATCGGAGGTTTGTGGACAGATTCAGCAACTTATCGAGGCCCTCAGCAACTTAGTGAGACCCCGTTGCCAAATAAAAAATGAAATAGGGCTGAGGGTGTAGCTCAGAGGTACAATGCCCCTGGGTTCCATCCTGTGGTATCCCCTGGTACCACAAAAAATGAATTTTTATATGAAACAAAGTATCATGAATTGGAAAAAGATTTCCAACATATCTGGTAGTCATAGTAATCTGGGAATGGGTAAATAATTTCATTCCATGCCCTGTCCTAAAGCAGAGCAAGCATGTGAAGGGTTAAAACAGACAGGCAAACATTTGCTTCACAAGCTTCAAGCTGCCTGTCAGAATAAGATAAGATAAACCTGAAACAAGAAGTTACAGACCCACAAAGAGGTTAAATAATTAAAAAAACACTGTGCATCCTCCCACGTAGTCACAGGTGATATCAGAACAAAGAACAGACTAAAGAACAAAACTAGCCTATTGATGAATTTGGTAACAAAAATAAAAATGTTAAAACTTAGAAGACTGCAAGCTTGAGAACCAGACTTGAGAAGAACATTATCCTTTCACATGAATGCTGACAAAGCAGGCTAAAACAGGAACCTATATTTTATGCTGGTGTAAGCAAAGATGACAACCAGGCTGGAAAAGAGGTAGGGGTAACCCATATAAGCTCAGCATTTTTCAAGAAGAGAGAGCCTCTCTCAGTTCTGAGCTCTTCAACATCTCTTTCTCTCTCTCTGTTACTTTTGCTTTTGCAATAAATCTTGCCTTGCATTAAATTCCAACTGAGTCTCCCGGTGATTAATTCCTATAACCGCCGAGGGGAAGAACCCACAACTGGGTGGGCGACGCAACCACTCGAACCGTAACAATAGGACTAACTTTCTTAATATATGAGCACTTAAAATCAGCAAGAAGATCATAAAAGAAAGAATGGTAAACTGGACTTTATCAAAAATTGAAACTTCTGTTCTACAAAAGACCCTGTTAAGATGAAAGGACAAGGTACAGACTAGAGAAAGATAGTTGCAAACCACATACTCAACGAGGAATTTTATCCAGAATATTGGGGAGTAAAAGTGATCAAATTATGTTGTTATATATGTGAAAATACACCATAATGAAACCCACCTTTCTGATAATCGAGATGCACCAATAAATAAAGAATATAAACCGGGTACAGTGGCTCATACCTGTAATCTTAGTACTTGGGAGGCTGAGACAGGAGGAGAGCAGGTTTGAAGCCAGTGCATGCAAACTTAGTGAGACCCCGTTTCAAAATAAAAAATAAAAAAAGTTTGGCAGTATAGCTTAGAGGTAAAATGCCCCTGGGTTCAATCCATAGTACCACTAAATAAATAAATAAAAACTGCTGAGGGTATAGCTTAGAGATAGAACACCCCTGGGTTCAATCCCCATTATAAAAATATTATATATGTAATTATATATAGTCTGCATACAGTTATATATAATCTCAAAAGCAAAAAACAAAATACAAACAAAAACCCTCAAATGATCCAATTGGAAAGATATGAAGAGACATTTTACCAAGAATGAGGTAAGAATGGTAAATGAGTACATAAAAAGAAGTTCAACA
>PVJS01064564.1:0-10197 GCA_004027185.1 Glis glis | reverse complement strand
CTCCACCATCCCCCCCACCATTACTACCACGACCACCATTGCCATCCCCTCACCATCACTACCATCACCACCATAACCATCCCAGTATCAACATTCCCACCATCACTACTATCTCTATCAGTACCATCTCCACCATCCCCACCACCATCACTACCATCTCCACTATCACCATCCTCCCCACCAACACTATCATCTCCATCACCACCATCACCATCAGTACTATGACAATCACCACCATCCCCAGCATCATGACTACCATCCCCATCATCACCATCCCCACCACCATGACTACCATCTCCACCATCACCAACCCCCCACCAACATTACCATCTCCATTACTATCACTACCATGACTACTATCACCATCCCCACCACCATCGCTACCTTCACCACTATCACCATCAGTACCATGACCACCATCACCATCCCCACCACCACCTTCCCTATCCCCACCACCATTATTATGACTACCATCTCCACCACCACCAACCTTGCCTCATCACAATTATAACCATCATCTCCTCCACAACCATCATCTCCACGATCACCATCATGTCCATGACCATCTCTATCACCACCACCACCATCCCATCACAATCACAGCCATCATCTCCATCTCTCCCGCAGCCATCATCTCCACCATCCCCATCTCCACCATCCCCATCTCTACCACCATTAACACCATCACCATCCTATCATCACCATCACAAACATAACTATCATCTCCATCTCTCCATCACCATCATCCCCGCCACACTCATAGCTTTGCTGAGGGCTTCTAAGTGAAAGAGACTTTGCCAGACTTGGCCCACACTATCTGTGGGAAGAGAGCCAGGCAGTAAAGACCCACAGGACCAGTGCTGAGTCCGTCTTGCTTATTGTTTTTTTTATGTTCATTTATTGGTGCATTGTAATTATACATTTGCTTATTGTTGATGCCTGGCCCCGAGATGGTGTAAAGGAAAGGCCTGGGGTAGGCTGTAGTGTCTTGATGGTCCACAGGAGCCAACAGCCTGGGCTCATGGCTCTTGGTCCATCTGTACTCACAAACCAGTGTCACCTTTGTGGAAGGCCTGACAGCATATCCAAATCCTGGTGCCCTGAGTTCAGGCCTCTGTCTGCAAATCCATGGACACTAGCCTCTGCAGATGGATAGGCAGCTTAGGGCACACACTGGGTGCTCAATAATTGCTATTTCCTAGGTGCTAGATGAAAACACTAGTCACCATAATTCACTTCATCCTCAGGCCCAGATTTACATTCTTTCTTTTCAAAATGCTGCCAGCAGCTCTCAGCAGGAAGCCCATGCCACTGTGGTGGCATGAGGTTGAGTATTGGTCTGGGTTGGGCACGCGACAAGGGCAGGCAGCCATCCTGTTACAACAGGGTGCCAGCCAGGGCTCCTGGGATGAGCTCTGGGGACCTCCATGCACCTATTCCTGTGAGTTCTGTCCAGGACAGCCAGGGTTCCTGCCCAAAGCCCTCAGACTTGACACACAGTGTGACACTTGAGGCTCTGCCACATTATTCCCCAAGTCTAGACCCCCAGCGTGGGGCACAGTGTCTCCCCAGACACCTGTTCTACTGGGCCCCAGCCAGCAGGGTGTCTGGTGACTTGGAAGAGCTGCTGGACAGGGAGGGATGGCAGGGCAGCCCCAGCCTGGAAGCACTGCCGGCCTTTCACAGCCAGGCATGCCCTCACACTGTGCAAAGAGCGCCCCCTACAGGATGGAGACATCACTCTTCCTGCTCAACACTGGAAAAGGGAGACCCAGAATTCACCTGGAACACTCAGGTCAAAACAGCCTGCAGGCCTTCTCTCCTGACATACCCCACATCCTCACATACCCCCTGCTGTGGGTGGGCAAGGGTCCAGGATATGGCTAAGATCTAAAGCCACTGGGCAGTCATGCAGAGAGTGAGCTGGGATAAGCTAGAGTCTGGCCCAGGCTCCTTTGCTCAGTGACAGCTGGGTACTATTGGGGTATATGGGGTCAAAGAAAACACAGCCCAATAGCAGGAAACAGGCTTTATTTAGGAATAAAACCTGGAAGGAGGCATCTGACCGGGGAGAGAGCCCACGAGAGTCAGAAAGCCCGCCTCCTTACAGGCTAGGGGCTTTTTATGGGGCAAGGAAGGGGGGAGGTACAGAAGTAGTTGTGTAAGCCGCTGGCCAGGTCATCCTGGGGCAGGGCAATGGTCAGGGGACGTTTTCTCTCTTTGTTCCTTTGTTCTCGGTCCTCCTCCAGCATGAACTTGTGGCCAGACATCACAGTCAAACCTCACAGTGCCCCACAGTACACACACAGGGAGAAGCCAAGGCCTCCAGTCCTGGGACCCCAGGCCACCCACCCACCTGCTTGAAGTCCCAGGCTGGAAGTGCCACCATAAAGAACCACCCACTCCTTCCCTAGCTTCCTCAAAAAAGCAGATGCAACCAGGCGTGGTGGCTGTCCTTCTCATCACAGGCTGAAAGGACAGCAGAAGCTGCAGCCCCCAAGAGAGAGCCGCTTGTTTCTTGAGCATCTTGTGCCTGTAACCCAAGTACTTGGGAGGTAGAGACAGGAGGATCGCAGGTTCTCCACCAGCCTCAGCAACTTAGCGAGGCCCTCTGCAATTCAGTAAGACCCTGTTTAAAAACAAAATTTAATAGGGGTAAGGTATAGCTCAGAGGTAGAAAGCCCATGGGTTCAATCCCCAGCACCACAAAAGAAAAAGAAGAAGGAGGAGGAGGAGGAGAAGGAGGAAGAGGAGGAAGAGGAGGAAAAGGAGAAGGAGAGAGAAGAAGAAGAAGAAGAAGAAGAAGACGACGACGACGACGGCAGATGCCCCTAGAAGCTTGCTTGCACAACTGGTTCTTTAACATTTCAGTACAGTGGACCGTGGGTGAAGACCCAGAACCAGGTGGGAGCTTGCTCGGGCAAGGCCTGCCCACCAGGGGAGGCAATGGAGGGCCGTTCCTCTAGCCTCGCTAAATCCTGGTGCCACCAAACACCCAGGAAGGCAGAAGTTGCCCAGTTGTACATGGAGCCCCAGCTGCTCTGAAGGTAGATAGTTACATAATAATCGCACTTCAGGGGAGGGGGAGGGAGAGCCCTTGAGGGAACCGTCCCCACCAGAGACACTTCTTCAGTAGGACAGGTCCTAACATGTCCACAAGTGCCCCCCCAGTAGTGCTCGGGGTCAGAGTAGGTGGCTGGAAGTCCAGCCTCTGGTCCAGATGTGTCCAGAAGCCTCAGCCCCCAAGAGAGGGCCACCCCCGTCTCTTGAGTGAAGCAGGGCTCTCTCTGGGGAAGGAGGCACAAAGAGGCCTGAGCATCTGCTCTGGTGGGGGGTGTAGAAGGAAGGAATCTAGGGAATCTCTGAGAGCTCAGTTTCTGGCCCCCCAAGGCTTGAGGCCTGACAAGCTGGGATCCCGGGGGCCCTCTGGCACAGCAGGGCAGAACAATGCTGGGGGCACCCCACTAGTATCGGGGCCCTGTTATCAAGCCTTGAGGATTTCAACTTCAGGAGCCAAAAGGAGCCCAGCCCGGGGCTTGAGTGGTCATGTAGGGGGCAGGAGAAGCAGGGTGTGGCACCAAGTCACAACTCACGTCTCCCTCTGGGCCTGTTTCTTCATGTGCAAAATGAATGGTGCATCTGCTCCTAAAGCTCCCCCTCAGCTCAAATTCTGGCTCTCTAGTTTTATTTTGTTTTGTTTGCTACTGGGGATTGAACCCAGGGGTGTTCTACCTCTGAGCTACACCCCAGCTCTATTTATTTTTTTTATTTTGAAACAGGGTCTCACTAAGTTGATGAAGGCCTCAATGAATTCCTGAGGCTGACCTTGAACCTGTGATCCTCCTGTCTCCGCCTCCTAAATCCTGGTATTATGTGTGGGCCCCAGCGCTCAGCTTTCTGGCCCTCTTGAGTCTATAAGAATTCATGGAATAAACTTTCCAAGCAGGGGCCAAGAGGCAGGACAGTGGGTGTGATGGAAACTGGGATGGGCTCTGGCCTATGTGGCCTCTGGGCTTGAGGGACATGCCCCAGAACAGGAGTGGGATCACTAGGCTGCTGGCCATGAGTCCAATCCAAGCCTAAATTGAAGGTGAGATTTCAGCAGGACACAAAGAGCAGAAGGACAGGGCGGTGTGGGCCCACACCGCGCCCTTGCCACAGAGTCCTGGGTCCTGGTTCAGCATCAGCCTTTTTGACCACGTCCCAGCTGTGGAAGGAATCAGGACCTCTTCCCTGGACCCCTTGGGCAGCCTGGGTACCAAGCACCTGCTATAGGAAGCCAGTTCTCTGGCACCTCCAACCCCTGCCCCAAATCAGATCTGCTGGGGTCCACAGAGCCCCCCGCTACTCCTGAACTATAGCAACACTGACTCCATTTTGTTTCCATACCTCCATTTTGTGGTCATGGTTGGTTCATGCTGATTGTCGACCCCCATTCTGAGAATTCCAGGTACACACCCCACTCTCAGAAACACCTCCCCTGATTGTTCCCCAAGATTAATTTTAAACTGCTAATTTTGGCTTCTGTACTATGCTCTGCTAGTTCCCATCCCCTTTTGGTTTTTTTTCTCTAAGTTTGAAACAGGACGTGGTTTTTGCCTTTAAATAGTTGCCCACAACTGTAATTGGGGTCACGAGTTCTTTGGAACATTAGTCTGCTCGTGGTCGCCAGCTTTTACAATAAAGACTCCTAATTTGATCTCTCAGAGTGTGGCGCTCCTCTATTATTATCTCGCTCTCACCCTTACAACACTCCCAGTCAAGTCCTTCCCACCCTGCTGCTGGCCTCCAGCACAGGATTCAGAAGGGGAGGCCACCGCCTCCATGCTCACTTCCATCTTTAGAACAGTGCTCCAGGGCCAGCAGCATGACATCGTGGCTGCAATTACGGTAATCAACTTACACCAGATCTGCCTGGTTATTTTTAGTCTGGATGGAGGCTGAGGAGAGAGGGTAGCCCTGGGCACCCACAGAGCCAAGGGCCGGTGGAGGGTGTCAATGGTACCTAGCACCTTCCCGTCATTCCTGGGCATCCGTTTCTCCCACCATGACAACCACGCTTAAGGGACATTTGTGCACAATATGGCCTTTGTGTCCTGGTCATCTGAGAACTTCGGGTTCCCAGTGGGCAGCAGTGACTTGGTGCTCACACAAGGACATCAGGTGAACCCTCACCCTCCTCACCATGGACTGGGTCTCAGGCTGAGGGGCCACATATGAAGCAGCTTCTCGGCCACAGCTGGGGAAGCTATGACAGATCAAAGTGAACTATACAACGAGATAGCCACCCAAAATTAACAACAGCCAAAGCACTTGCAGAGGCTCTTCTTCAAACACACATGACTGACCAGTAAGCAGGTGGAGAGATGCTCAACCTCGATAGTTGTTAGGGAAATGCCACCCCAAAGCACAATGAGATGCTTTGTACCTACTAGGATGGCTAGAATTTAAAAACAACAACATCATCAGTAAACTGAGCGTGGCTGTTGTCCCAGTACTTGGGGGCCGGAGACAGGATTTCAGGTTTGAGGCCAGTGCACAGAAACATAGAAAGAGTCTATTTCAAAATAAAAAAAATAAAATAGGCTGGGGGTGTAGCTCAGAGGTAGAATGCCCCTGGATTCAACCCCTAGTATCACACACCCAAAAATAATGAATGTGGGAGAGGACATGGATAAATCTTTGTGCAGGGCTGATGCAGATGCATTTGCCACTGTGGAGAATAATCTATTTAGTAGTTCCTCAAATCCCAAAACAGAAGGACCTGAGTACATACCTAAGAGAACTGAAAATAGGGTCTCAAACAGATATTTGTGCACCAGTGTTCATAGAAACATTGTTCCTGATGGTCAAAAAGTGGAAAACACCCAAATGTCCATCACAGATGAATGGATACATAAATGTGGTATATCCATATAAAGGAATATTATTCTCTCCTAAAAAGGAACTACATGCTACAAGGTAGAAGAACTCTGAAAACATGCTGAAAGAAGCCACACGCATGGTTCACTTACAGGAAATATCCAGGATAGGGGGTACCAGAGGCTGGAGGAAGGAGGAACCAGGCACAACTGCTTAGCAGGTACAGGTTTCCTTTTGGGGGGGATGGAAATATCCTGGCACTACAAAGAGGTGATCACTGCCCAACAATGAATGTGCTAAACGCTACTGCACTCATTGTCCACTCAAAAATGGTTGACTTTGTTATGTGAATTTCCACCTTAAATGGGGGAATTGTAATAATTTTTCACCTCCCCCTCCCCCCCTACAGGCCCCTGCTGTGGTGTCCAGAACCACAGGAATTGAGGCCCACCTGGAAGAGCCAGGGAGCAGTCTGGGGACCCCCAGGAGTGTGTGCATGGTACACCTTGCCACACCCCATCCTGTTCTCTTGGCTTCTTAGGATCTACAATAACATTTCAGTCAAAAGGGACTTCTAAATTATCAGTATATGGGAAAACAATGTTGTAAAATGGCTTTGTTTTGGGGTCTTTACTAAAAGACAACAAAGGTTGCTGGAATCAGGGCTTAGGTCAATATGTAATTTGTATGCATTGCTTTGATGGGAACAACTATCTAATAACTCCTTAACCATCTTTAGGAAAATTTCACTCTCTAAAAAGAGAGGACAATGAGGTCCAGATGCTAAACACCTCGTCTCATTCCCTTAACTGGTCATCGTCCTAGAAACAGCAGACAGCCACCAGAGGGAAATGTAAACAATGACACTATCTTATAGCTGGGTAAGTTCTACAGAAAGAAAGTAAGGGATTTAACGTTTGTATTAAGGAAAAATTCAAAGCTATGCCAGAAAGGTAAATCAGATGTGGCCATTCTGGCCACACTAACAGATAACTAATTATCATACCAATAGAGCCCAAAAAGACAAAAGAAAACCCAATAAATAAAAGGAGATATTTATAGGCATAAGGGGATATTTTAATAAATAAAATTAAAAGAAAGAGAAAAATCCTTTAAGTTGTAAGTAATTTATAAAAGATAAGATGTATAAAAAAGTATAAATGTGTAATAAGGTTGGTTACAATAAAGATAAATTATTTAAAGGGCTTTCTAACGGTCACATTAAATGCATTAATTCTATGTTTAGAACAATTTGGTTTTCTTAAAATATTGATCTGCTTTTGGTAAAATTTTACAAAAAACAAGCCTAGAGGGCAAAATTTTACATTTTATTAAGATAATATCCTGTTATATATTGACAACAATGTTTTAGATATTTGGATTTCCAATATATACAGGACTTCTAAAATACAAAATGTAAGATTACTAAGCTAATGACATCAAAACAAAATGGTAATAGCCTTTCCAGGTTTATTTTTTTTTTTTTGCAGTACTGGAGATTGAATCCAGGGGTATTGTACCTCTGAGCTACACCCCCAGCCCTATTTTGTTATTCTTTATTTTGAAACAGGGTCTCACTAAGTTGCGGAGGGCCTCACTAAGTAGCTGAGGCTGGCCGCGAACCTGTGATCCTCCTGTCTCAGCCTCCCAAGTACTGGGATTACAAGCGTGTGCCACCACGCCCGACCCAGGTTTATATTTATATTATATGTTCCTAATTATATTATGATCATCTTTATGCAAGGATACAAATGGGACCCTGGGTCTTTGACCCTGTCAAACAGAAATAGGAGTACTCCTGAAAAAGAAAAAGACAAGAGATTGCAACAGGGAGGCTCTAGTAGTCACCATCCTTCCGTGGCTGTTTTAGAAAATTAAAGTGTTTTATCAATTAGAAACATCAACACTATCTGTAATATAAGAGTGGGAGCAGACAGGGAAGGATGAATCCAGACAGAAGCACGGGTGGCGGTGCCTCAAGCTCCTAAGAGGCCTTTCCCGGTGGGCCATAAGACGCCACCCTCATGAAGCCCATGACAGGTGCTTAGCCAGACTCTCCCCCTGCTGAGTTTCAATCTCTCTCAACAGAGTGCGTACTGGGGCATGCTTGAGGTAGAATAGAAGAAATATAATTTTAGGTAGAAAGGAGACAAATTGGGAAGGAAAGGGAAATATAGTTTTAAAATTTAAAAAAACTTCATAATCTTTAGTTTCACTTTAACAGAGCTTGTTTTCTCTTAGGCAAAAGCCACACCCACATTTTTTTTTTTTTTGCGGTACCGGGGATTGAAGCCAGGGGCGTTCTACGTCCGCGCTACACCCCCGGCCCTATTTTTTATACTTTATTTTGAAACCGGGTCTCACGAAGTTGCGGAGGGCCTCACTAAGTAGCTGAGGCTGGCAGCGAACCCGGATCCTCTGGTCTCAGCCTCCCAAGTACTAGGATTACAAGCGTGAACCACCACGCCCGGCTCACACCCACACTTTAAATGGAGCCGAAGCGAACATTTGTATCCCTTGGGAGGCTGAGACCAGAGAATCCCGGTGGCGACCAGCCTCAGCTACTTAGTGAGGTCCTCCGCAACTCAGGGAGACCCTGTGTCAAAAATAAGGGATAAAAAATAGGGCTGGGGCGGAGCACGGAGGTAGAATGCCCCTGGGTTCAATCCTCAGTACTGGCAAAAATAAAAAAAAAAAGAAATATAGGAAACCGGTTTCTGATTCTATTAGGATAGGGGTAGTCGGTGTCAAAACTGACATTTTTCTCTCCTCCTCCATTTTGTCCTGTCTCCCTCTCTACCATTAGTAATTCAAGGGTGTAAGGCCAGTCACCTGGCGGCTGCGAAAGAACAAACCCCCGGATCACTCAGACAGGATCATCCAGTGGTGGGCACGTGATCGGCAGGCGGCGGGTCACGTGAAAGATAGGCGGCAGGTCACGTATCCATCAGGCAGCGGGTCATGTAACTGTCAGGTGGCGTGTCACGTAACCGGCAGGCAGCGTGTCATGTGACCGTCAGGCGGCGGATCACAGGACCGGTAGGTGGCGGGTCACGCTAACCGCCGACTGTCGTTCATGTGATCCGCTGCCTCCAAGTCATATGGCCCACCACCTCCCAAAATCGTTTCCTTAGTTGAATTCCACAAACCGTTTTAGCCTGCCTTGTGATTTCCTTTTTGGCAGTGACAAGCAGATGTTCCCTACTAGGCCGCCTTGGGCCTGCCTCTGCCATTACCTGTCTAATGTGAGGTAGCCACCACCTGTCGATCACGTACTGATCACATGTCCCTAATCTCCAAATCACATGACCCGTCACCTGCCGGTCACGCGCTTATCACATGACCCACCTGCCAATCACGTGACCCGCTGGCCCACTGCCTGCCGGTCACGTGGCTGATCACGTATGAGTGGTCAGGGGTTTGTTCTTTCGCAGACCCACAGGTGCTGGCCTTCACCCTTGAATTACTAATGGGGAAAGAGAGGAAGACAGGACAAAATGGAGGAGGAGGGAAAAATGTCAGTTTTGACACCGGACTAACCCTATCTTATCAGAATCAGAAACCAGTTTCCAATTTTTTTTTTTTTTTTTTTTTTTTTTGCTGGTACAGGGGATTGAACCCAGGGGCATTTTACCTCTGGGACCCACCCCCACCTCTATTTTTTATTACTTATTTTTGACACAGTGTCTCCCTGAGTTGCGGAAGGCCTCACTAAGTAGCTGAGGGTGGCAGCCACTGGTATCCTTCAGTCTCAGCCTCCTGAGTACGGGATACAAGCTTGCGCCACCACTCCCGGCTCCATTATTATTTTTAAATTGAATTCTATCCTTTTCTATATAATTTTTCTGCTCTAGGTACTGGATCCTAAGTTGTTTATAATTCTATCCAGTATTAAATGGAGAATTTTAAACATATTTCTCGCTCTTATCACATTTAAAGCTATAGATGTCCTGAAATCGTTGTTTTAGTTGAATTCCACAAACCGTTTTAGCCTGCCTTGTGATTTCCTTTTTGCTTTTTTTTTTGGTACTGGGGATTGATCCCAGGGGCATTCTACCTCCGAGCTACACCCCCAACCCTCCTTCTTATTCTTTATTTGAAACAGGGTCTCAGTAAGTTGGGGAGGGCCTCACTAAGTAGTTGAGCTGGCGCGAACCCGTGATCCTCAGGTCTCAGACTCCCAAATACTGGGATTACAAGCGTGCACCATCACGCCCGGCATGATTTCCTTTTTGGCAGTAATAAGTGGAGGTTCCCTACCAGGCTGCCACAGGCCTGCCTCTGTCATTACCTGGCCGCCTTGAGGTAGCCACCACCTGGCGATCACGTGCTGAT
>PVJS01064563.1:0-10197 GCA_004027185.1 Glis glis | reverse complement strand
TCCCCAGGTGACGACGGTATGCATGGCAGATCCTCTAAGACACTTCAGGTTAGGGTGTAGAAAGATGTTCCATCACAGGCTTTCGAGTCAGTGTCCTGGGTTCAAATACGAATTCTTTCTGATGGGGATTGGGCTCGCATTGATAGCTAATAGGTATCAATTGCTAATAGTGAGAACAAGCTCTCATACTCAGGCAGAATAAAATCCTCTTCTCTGTCTCTAAGTTGTCAGCCGAGAGCTGCAGCCAAGGTTGACCTTGGTCAGCTAAAAGTTAGCTGTTAGCCCAGCTAGACACTGAATGGTACAAGCACAGACACATGCAATTAGAAAAGAATTATAGACTTTCACAACAGCTAAGACTAACAAGCTTCATGAAGCCCCCTGACCTCGTTAACCAGGCAATACCTTTTGATCAGTGATATCTGACCTATCTGTCTCTGTGAGGATGAACAAATGGGGTTAGCAGAAAAGGTTTAATTGGCTGATCTGCCCCTGCTTTTGGTGGAAAAAGAAGACTATTGGTTAAGTGAGATAATAATATCTCACTTAATAATTAAAGAGATAATAATTCTTATAAAAATTGTGTATGTTCAAAGGCATCAGTGCCTTACTTTGAAGGCACTCCTCTACGTCACCTCTGGCGTAGTGCTTTGATTACTCTGTCCCCCATTTCTCTCTGTAATAAGAAAACTTTGTTCAAGCTTGCAACAGTAGTTCTGGCTAACTTTTTCTAAACTAGCTAAGAACAAGAACCCGTGGCATCGCTCCAAACGGTAACACTTTCTCTTACTAGCTGTGCTACTGTGGGCAGGGTGAACCTCTTGCCTCTTCTGTAAAATGAACTACTTTCAGCACCTGACACAGAGCCAGCGCTCAGTAAAACAACATACGCAGCAGCACTCTGGACCGGCTCTTAGGAAGAGTACAGGAAAGGGAAACTGGGCTGCAGGGGCATGGCCTTCGGCGGGGGGCGTGGCCGACGGCGGGCGGTCAGGGCGTGGCCTTCGGTGATCAGGGCGTGGCCTTTGGCGGTCAGGGCGTGGCCTTCGGCGGTCGGGCGTGGCCTTCGGCGGTCAGGGCGTGGCCTTCGGCGGTCGGGCGTGGCCTTCGGCGGTCAGGGCGTGGCCTTCGGCGGTCGGGCGTGGCCTTCGGCGGTCAGGGCGTGGCCTTCGGCGGTCAGGGCGTGGCCTTCGGCGGTCGGGCGGGGCGCTGTCACCCCGCGCATGCGCGGTCCGGGCGTGCACGCTTCAGGTAAGGCTCGGAGAGTGGTTCGGGCTCGGCGGCCTCGCTGGCTTGTGGTTTCTTGGTGCGAGAAGTGGGACGGCTTTTATTTATTTTTTGAGCGGGATCGGGCTTGCAAGTTCTGGGATCTTCAGACACTCGAGTGTCCTGTGTCCAGCTCGCGGGAGGAGCGCGCGCCAGGCCCGAGCGTCTGCGGTCGTGGGGCGACCTTGGGCCACCGGGCGGTGCCGCCCTGGAGCGCGCGTGCAGGTTCCGACCCGGCCCGAGCGGGTGGAGGCTGGGGCCCCAGTCCGAGGCCTCCGTGGGAGCTGGGTCCCGACCGGGTAGCCTGCACCGCTGCCTTTGTTCATCAAAGCCAGGGCGCAGTGCCGAGAAGCCTCGCTCCCTGCTCCCGGCGTCTAGACCGAGACCGCTTGCAGTTTGAAATCGTGTCGCCCTGCGGCCTCGGTCCAGCCTTCCCGCACACCTAGGGGCATTCTACCTCCGCGCTACACTCCCGGCCCTATTTTTTTTATACTTTATTTTGAAACCGGGTCTTACGAAGTTGTGGAGGGCCTCACTAAGTAGCTGAGGCTGGCCGCGAACCCGGATCTTCCGTTCTCCGCCTCCCAAGAGCTGGGATTACAAGCGTGCGCCACCACGCCCGGATCCCATTTTTACTTTTGAAAAGGATTTTTAAGTTGGTGAGGCTGACTTCCAACCTATGATTCTGTCTCACACTCCCAAATTCTGGGATTACAGGCGTGCACCACTGTGCCCGGCTGTTCGTGTATTTTTTAAGAAAAATGCTTTATTCTACAGTGTTTTTTGAACTTTTTTTTTAACCCGTAGCATCACCCTCTCCCAACAAAACAAAATTTTGTTTGGGCTGCAGGCAAGTTCTGCCCCCCCGCCCCTTGAATTTAAATGTAACCCTAAGGGAGCGCTCTGTACTGAGCATGTTTGTTTGTTGGTTTTTTTTTTTGGTCAGGAACATGGGGCATTGTAGAGAATAGGGCAAAACCACTCTCCCACCTAGTCACCAGCCTCTTGGTTATGTGAGTTCTTTTTAACTTCATTTCTCATAATACAAGTTTTTAGCATTTTGGTCCCTGGATGATCACATTATCAAAATAAGAAAAGGGAAAATTTGGGGGAGGACTACCTGGTGATATTTGAAAGATAATTCTATAAAAGGAGAGTATTTACCCCTGCACTAAGCATTGTGAAAAATAGAACCAAATGGAGTAACTGCCAGTGAGGAGACAGCTGTAGCTGGTATTAGACAACAAACTCCAAACTCCCTTTAACAGAGAAAGCACACATGGGGATATTAAAAACTAGTGAGTTTCCTGTTCTTGAATTTGAGGTTATAGGGAGGAGGCAGAGTAAATCTCGGGCTTACATTTCATATACCAATAAGAATCATTTATCTTAATTTCTTGCTCTATAGCCTTTTCTCTGTTTAGTTTTTAATTATAAGAAAAAGAAATAAAGATCCAACTTTTCTTCCCTATTTTAAAATGCTGGATTGAACCGAGCCTCGCACATACTAAGCATGTATTCTATCTCTGAGCTACACTCCCAGCTCACTAAACTCATTCTTTTTTGATTAGCTTTTAATTACAGGAAGAGAATCAATCTAAACTCCCTGTAGTTTTGCCACTTACCGGGTCATGACCCAGTCAGTTTCCCCACATGTGGCCCATGGGCCTCGCGTATAAAAATCATTTGGAGTGCCTGCTAAAGGGCAGATTACTGGGGTGCCAACCCTAGACTTGCTGAATCAGACTCTGGAGATTGGGGGTGTAGGACTGCAGGATGAGGCTCAGGAATGTGTCTTAAGCCTCTAGGGATGCAATTAAAGACAGAAGAGCAGCTTCTCGGGAATAAGACCCTGCCACTTATTGCTCAACTTTGTATCCTCAGTGTCAAGCAAACAGCGTGAATGAAGCTGGGCGTGGTGGCGCATGCTTGTAATCCCAGTACTTGGGAGACTGAGACCAGAGGATCCGGGTTCGCAGCCAACCTCAGCTACTTAGGCCCTCTGCAACTGAGACCCTGTTTCAAAATAAAGAATAAAAAATAGGGCTGGGGGTGTAGCTCGGAGGTAGAATGCCCCTGGGCTCAATCCCCAGTACCACACACACACACAAAAGCATGAATGATAGCACATAGTCAATATATGTTGTTAATAAATGAAAAGCTCTAGTCACAAAAAAGGTAGAACCACTTACAGGATAACTTTAATTTTATGGGGCACTTCATGTATTGTGCCTGTTAGATCATTTCTTGATTCTTAGGTCAGCTAAAAAGTTGATTTAACCTATCTTCCAACATTCTAAATCCTTGAGACACTTTTTTTTTGCGGTACTGGGGATTGAATCCAGGGGCATTCTACCTCCAAGCTATACCCCCAGCCCTGTTTTTTTATTCATTATTTTGAAACAGAGTCTCACTAAGTTGCCAAAGGCCTAAGTAGCTGAGGCTGGCCGCGAACCCGGATCCTCCTGTCTCAGCCTCCCAAGTACTGGGATTACAAGCGTGTGCCACTACACCCAGCTCTTGAGACACTTTAAAAATCTTAAGTTTTATAAATTGTTAGATTTTATGTGCCTTCTTGAATTTTATCCCTTTCTGTGCTTTACCCAGCCTTAACTTTGATTCATTATGCTGCTTAGGCACTGAAACTGAAAACTAGGTATGCATGTCTAAAAAATATATAGTAACTCTGGGGTCTTACTCCTATGCAGATAAAGCAAACTGTGGGAATGCAGTTATTTTTATAGATGTGGCAACAATTTAAATATGTTCATTCATGTTTGCATATATTTGTGATTGTTAAATTTAGATGGCCCGCAGGATAGAACCACTGGCAAAGAAGATCTTCAAAGGAATTTTAGTAGCTGAATTAATGGGCATTTTTGGAGCCTATTATGTGTTTAAGAAGATGAACACAAGCCAAGGTAATCATAATTGAGCAGTGCATGCTTTCTAGAGGGGTGGGTATAGTTTGCTAATCCATTTTGTGTACTACATGTGATACATTTTTAGAGAAATGTTTCTTCAGATTCAATGTACTAGATGTTTTTATGGGAAGAAAGGGAAGCAAGGTATTCATTATGGTAGATTAGATAACTCACATGTCCCTTAAAAAAATGTTAATTTGGGCCAGGCATGGTGGCGCACACCTGTAATCCCAGTACTTGGGAGGCTGAGATAGTAGGATTGCTGGTTCCAGACCAAACCTCAGCAATTTAGCGAGACTCTCAGCAACCTAGTGAGACCCGGTTTCAAAATAAAAAATAAAGGGTTGGGATTGTAGCTTAGAGGTAGAAAGCCCCTGGATTCAATCCCTAGTAACACACACATACACAAAATTAATTTGTCTGTAGACTTGGGAAACTGTTTCATACCTCCATGGGATTTTACTAGTGGGGAGGGGAGAGAGGGTGTGGCTTAGTTTGGGAACATAGATGGAGGAAATTTAGTCTATCCATCACATATCCTTGTTTGGTAGTCTGAGAAAGCAAGAGGTAACATCACTCACTGTATTCGCAGAATAATGTTTATTCAGGCTACAGTATTCTTCCTCTGCATCAATAGTGGGCACTACAATCCTTTGCTATGTTACCAATGAGAATTATTTAACATTTTGTTAAATTTTACATTAGAGCCCTCAACTTTATTTTGGTACTGGGGATTGAAGCAGGGGCATTCTACTCCTGAGTTACACCCTTACTCTGTTTTAAAATTTTTTTATTTTGAAATAGCGTCT
Organism: Glis glis; assembly: GCA_004027185.1. Lineage (NCBI taxonomy): Eukaryota > Metazoa > Chordata > Mammalia > Rodentia > Gliridae > Glis > Glis glis. The sequence continues at coordinate 5,198 of PVJS01064563.1, read as the reverse complement.
CGTTAAGTTGCTGAGGCTGGCCTTGAACCTGCAATCCACCTGTCTCAGCCTCCTAAATATTGCGATCATAGGCATGTGCCACCATGCTTAATTAGGATGTGCTATGTTTTCTTTCCCTAAAACTAAAGCAGGGAATAGTCCTGGAGTGGCGACTATCTTTGAAGCTTGTCACTTGTCTTCTGCAAAGTATTTCACTGGAACACTGACCCAGGAATGCTAGGGGATATTTACAAAGGTTATACTTTTTTTTTGTACTGGAGATTGAACTCGGGGGTATTCTACCTCCAAGCTATACCCTCAGACCTTTTTAATTTTGAAATAGGACCTCGCTAAGTTGCTAAGGCTGGCCTTGAACCTGTGATCCTCTTGTCTTAGCCTCCCAAGTACTGGGATTACAAGTGTGCACCACTGGCTTCAAAGTTTATACTTTTAAATTGTACATAAAGGTATAAAAAATCCTAACAATTTTAAAAGCAAATTAAGATTGGTATCAATTTTAAAAACTAGGTACAGTGTTATTTAAAATTCTTTATCAAGGTAAAATGACATCCATAGAGATAACTCATAGTTATATAAAACAATAATATACTGACAAGGAAAATTTGGTTTTAAATACCATTTCTAAATTACATCATATATAAAGGTGAAATTTTAAAAGTCTTTAACAATAAGAAGGCTATATATTAAGAAAAGTGCAATTCAGATCCTAGACTAAGGGATCTGGATTGCCAGAATGACCCTGAGACAAGTATCTATACGATTCACATCAGACCCAAAAGCACTAAATGTGGGTGTGTTTTAATACGATGAATTTCTGATCACGTCTAATGTCAACTTCCTCCTCTTTTTCATCAGATTTCAGGGAAACAATGAGCAAAAAATTTCCCTTTATCTTGGAAGGTATGTTTTTCCTGAAGTAAAGAATATAAAATAACCTTTTAAGGTAACCTATAAATTCTGTAGTAATTTCTTCATGACTATGGACTAAATGACTTTATTGTATAACATGTCAATTTCCAACAATACTATTTACCCCTCTTTTAGTTCTTTCTGAGACCACAGTGGGGGAAATTCTCATATAGCATTACCTAGATGAGAAATGAGTTAGCTAATGGGCTGGATTCTTAATTTTTCCAGTGGTTAAAATGTAGACTTCAGAATGAGACCCATGTGAGGTCATGATGAAGCAAACAGCAGCTTAAATCTTCAGTTTTAAAAGATTGTTTTATCTTCTGTGCTAACTTCTCAGAGCTGTTTCTGTTGAGTAGCGTTAAGTAATTGTTGTAAGGACTGAACAACGTGACATGAACAGTGTCTGGTACAAACAGTGCTCATTACGTAATTAGTAGAGTGGCTAGAGCTTATACATGAAATATGCAATACTATTGTCCTTTTCATTTTATAATGTAGCAATATGGAAAAAGATTGCTTTCTCTCAATGTAAATTTAATTTTAACATTTTACATGATTTTATAAATGACAGCTACTTTTATTTATAGTTTATTACAAATCCATTGAACAGTCTGGAATGTATGGAGTCAGACAGCAAGATAAAAAAAAATGGTTGGATAGCAAAGATTAAGAGTAAGTGGAATCTTAATTTACAGTTCAATAACTCATTTCCTTTGCCTTTTAGTTTTCTGAGTGGTTTTTAGCTTCTTCTTGAAATTTTTCTTTTTCTTGATGATACTTTTCACATCTCTATTGTGTAGCCAGTCATCACGTTGTGCCTCCCATCTAAGCTGTTTGAGACCTTTGAGAGGAGAAGGCAGATGAGCCAATCACATTGCAGCTTCTAGACTCCCACAGACCATCCCGAGTAACAGGAACTTCAGGTCAGCCATGGCCTGTAGTTTCCCACCCACTATGCAAATTCACTGCTTGTTTACTGCTCTTCTGTTTTTATTGTCAAAGACTAATGTTTTAGAAATAAAAGACTAAGGAAGGAAAAGGAACAAATGCTTTAAAGGTTTTATTTCCCTGAACATTTTTACTTACAAAAGAATAGAAACTAATAGCTATTAATATCAGAAATAATTAAAATGTCTTTAGGTATATAAAGTTACTTTTAGTAAACTTATATATAAAAATAGTCTGCTTCCCTAAAAAACTTAATTTTTAGCCAGGTATGAAAATATACACCTGTAATCCCAGTACTTGGGATGGTAAGATAGGAGGATTGCAGATTCGAGGCCAGTCTCAGCAACTTAGTGAGACCCTCAGCAACTTAGCAAGACCCTGTTTCAAAATAAAAAAATAAAATAGGACTGGGGGTGTAGTTTGGAGGTAGAATGCCCCTGGGTTCAATATCCAGTACCACACACACAAAAAAAGACCAAAACGAAATAAAAAACCTGATTTTTATAATCTGTAGTCTGTCTGTCTCTCTCTCTCTCTCTCCTTAGTGAGGCCCTCCGCAACTTCGTGAGACCCGGTTTCAAAATAAAGTATAAAAAATAGGGCCGGGGGCATAGCGTGGAAGTAGAATGCCCCTGCGTTCAATCCCCAGTACCGCAAAAAAAAAAAAAGGTCCTCCTAAGACAGGCCTGGTGGCGCACGCTTGTAATCCCAGTACTTGGGAAGCTGAGTCCAGAGAATCTGGGTTCACGGCCAGCCTTAGTTACTTAGTGAGGCCCTCTACAATTTAGTGAGACCTGGTTCCAAAATAAAGAATAAAAAAAAAAAAATAGGGCTGGGGTGTAGCTCCGAGGTAGAATGCCCCTGGGTTCAATCCCCAGTACTGTGGAAAAAAGAAAAAGAAAAAAGGTCCTCCTAAAATATCCATCTTCTAGTTTTAACTCAGTTATCTTTTCTTTATGGCACTGGGGATTGATCCCAGGGTCTCGCTGCATGCCAGGCAAGCCCTTTACCACTGGGCTACATCCCCAGGCTAAAGGTATTTTAAAAACTTCAATTAAAAATTCAAGTTACAGCCGGGCGTGGTGGCACATGCTTGTAATCCCAGTACTTGGGAGGCTGAGACAGGAGGATCACAGGTTCATGGCCAGCTTCAGCTACTTAGGCCCTCCGTAACTTAGACCCTGTTTCAAACTAAAAAAAATAATAAAATAGGGCTGGGGGTGTAATTCAGAGGTAGAATGCCCCTGAGTTCAATCCACAGTAACACACACACACACAGACACACAAAAGTCAAGTTACTTACTTGCATTATCTTTGTTAGCCATTGCATTTATGCCAATGTTATCAAACTTGGATCCTATATTTTCATCCAATAGATGGCCAAACTAAAATTAAAAAAGATAAATTTATTAGAAAACCTAAAGTCATGTTAGAAGAGTTAAACTTCTTAAAGCAGTACATTAGCCTTACCTCTTCAGCAGATACAAACAGGCTAGAGTCATCAAAGTTTCTTTTCTTCTTTTTTCTTGACCCTAAAAAAAATGTGTGTCTAGATTATTCAATTATAAATCCAATGATTTTTGAAAAAATGTAAATTTCTCAACATGATTTTATATAAAAATTATATTTGGGCTATTGAAATGATCTTCTAGCACTGATAGGCATTTAAAGAAATACAATTTAATAGTTGGTATATACAATTTCTCAGAAAGCTGATATTCTAATAGAAATGTTCAGATGACAATAGTGTGTTCTTGTTTTTTCAGATTTGGCCACTGATCAGAGTTTACCCTCAGGAGAGATACCAAAGTATGGGGCAAGATTAAAATTTCAGAGTCGACATGGATGGGTTTTGGAATATTTAAGATGAAATGTAAATTTTAATCGAGAGGTCTTATTCTTTGGACTATGAAAAAGTTGATTGAAAGTATGCTTATTTTGTTATCAATGAAGTTTTGTTTATACTATGAAAATAAAGAAGTTCCCCCTAAAAACTCACCTAGAGTTTTGAATCTTTAAGCTTTCAAAATAGACAAAATAAGCTGGGCATGGTGGTGTATGCTTGTAATCCCAGTATTCGGGAGGCTGAGACAGGAGGATCTGCAGTGCGGCCCTCCGCAATTTAGTGAGACCATGTTTCAAAGTAAAAAAATAGGGCTGTACAACATCACTGGGTTCAATCCCCAGTACCAAAATAAAATAGAGAACATAGTAAAAATGCTTTTTAATATTTGTTAATTTAAATTTACATAGTAGTATCTAAAATATATAGTAACTAGAAACATTACTCTTATTCTTACCTTTACTGAAATGATGTTATTGAAACTCTTTGCATCTTTGACATCAATGTCTCTAGCACTACTAGAGGCATTTAAAAAAATGGCTTTACTAAGAAATAAATAACTGTATTCTATAAATTCAGCTTTTTATGGGGGGGTGGTATTGGGGATTGAACCCAGGTGCACTCTACCTCTGAGCTATACCCCCCAGCCCCATTTTTATTTATTTGTTTGTTTTTTTATTTTTGGTACTGGGGATTGAACCCAGAGGCATTCTACCTCCAAGTTATACCCCCAGCCCAATTTTTATTTCTTATTTTGAAACAGGGTCTCACTAAGTTGCAGAGGGCCTAAGTAGCTGAGGCTGGCTACCAACCTGTGATCCTCCTGTCTCAGCCTCCCAAGTACTGGGATTACAAGCGTGCACCACCACGCCTGGCTTCATAAAGCAACATTTCTTTTGAGGGATGATTTTTTTGTGGTGCTGGGCGTGGAACCCAGGGCTTGGCACATGCTAGGCAAGCACTCTAGCCTGAGGCAGATCCTGAGGAAAACTCTGCCTTGTATTTGTGCATATGCTATTAATGAAATATCTTATATCAGTCAAGGAAGACAAAACATGGAAAATAACATGTTATAATTTGAATATGCATCAGTTAAATCATCTAGCTATTGGGATACTGCTATCAGCATCTGAAAGAACTGATAAAAATTTTGTAGGCATAAGTATGAGACTACTATTAATATGCAAATAAAGCTTCATTAAAATATTTTAGTATTATTTTTAACTTTGCAAATCTATTCACATCAATATTTACCAATAAGCAAAAGCTAGAAAGACATTAGAAGCAAAGCATATAATACTTATTCATTTTTATTAAAAACTTAGAAGTATCACCTTATATACAACTTTTTCTTTTATTAGTACTTTACTTATAATCTTGTCAAGTATAAAGAATGTAGCCGGGCGTGGTGGCGCACGCTTGTAATCCCAGTACTTTGGGAGGCGGAGACCGGAGGATCCGGGTTCGCGGCCAGCCTCAGCTCGCTCGCTCACTC
>PVJS01064562.1:0-10197 GCA_004027185.1 Glis glis | reverse complement strand
AGAGAGAGAGAGAGAGAGAGAGAGAGAGAGAGAGACAGGGAGAGAGAGAGTGAGCTGAGGCTGGCCGCGAACCGGGATCCTCCGGTCTCCGCCTCCCAAAGTACTGGGTTTATAGGCGTGCGCCACCACGCCCAGTCTAATTGTCTCATTTGACAACAGGTGCTGGGTTAGCCCTTCCCCCTGCATTATCTCATCTAATCCCCTTGATACCTCCTCAAGATAGGCACTGTTTTTAATCCCCATTTTGCAGCTCAGATACCTGAAGCTTAGAGAAGGTAATGACTGCCAAATGGGAGCGGTAGCATTAAAATTTGGATGCCATTCTGCCCGACTTCAAAGTCCCACTAAGCTTGAACTACCCTGTTTTATTGATTAGGTTGATCACTCAGATCTAGGGCTCATGGTACAATGATGATACCTCTCTACTCACGTGTGATTTATCACATACCCTGGTTTAGAAAGAACATACCAACAACGGTTATACGTTTTCTGAACCAGTGATTTCATTAGCATGCGCCCCTCAAGTCTGCAGGACAACAGTGACACTCAGCATGTAGCCTCTTGTGCAGATGTTGAAGTGACACTTAAAAGCCATCAGGGACAGACTTTCAATTAACCCTCATTGAAAAGTTATAATTTGTGGTATAATTTCATAAAAACTGATGTGTATTTTTGGTCCACTTCTCTGCTAGGCAGGGTAAAGCCTCGTAGCAGACTTCTTACTGAGATCCATGTTGACTAAGGACTCCATGGATAAATTACAGGGGGTCTGTAAAAGTCTCATGGGAAAATATTTCACCGACATTTTTGCTAATCTTTAATGACATTTAGAATGGGAACGTGAATTTAGAAACAAATGACAGTATTGTTAGCAATACCTGTGACTTTGTCACCAATAGAAATTCTGGATATTTTCAACCATATCAGTTACTGATATCTCAAAATAATATTTGTAAGTGGGATGTGGTGGTACACATCTGTAATCCCAGTCCTTGGGAGGCTGAGACAGGAGGATCACAGGTTTGAAGCCAGCCTCAGCAAGTTAGTGAGGCCCTCAGCAACTTAGTGAGTTTGAAAATAAAAAAAATAATATAGGGCTAAGGGTGTAGCTTGGAGGTAGAATGCCTCTGGGTTCAATCCCCAGTACAAAAAAAAAAAAATGTCATTTATACTCATCATCAAGGAGAGAGTGTGATAATTATTAATTAGACTCAAGACTAGATCATATTTGTTAACAAAGAAGCTTAGAATTACTATGTCACAAATTTGTTTTTTAAAATCTTTTTGTAGTACTTGGGAGGCTGAGACAGGAGAATCCAGGTTCCAAGCCAGCCTCAGCAACTTAGCAAGATCCTGTTTCAAAAAAAAAGTAAAAATAAAAAGGGCTGGAGGTGTAGCTCAGAGATAAAATGTCCCTGGGTTCAATGTCCAGTATCAAAAAAATATATATTTTTATAACTGTATGCCAATAATTTTAAATATTATTATAGTAGAATTTCAACTTAGTTGGTATTATTTCCATATATATCATATATTTTTATTTTTTTAATTTGATTTTTTTTGCGGTACCGGGGATTGAACCCAGGGGCATTCTACCTCCGGGCTACACCCCCAGCCCTATTTTTTATTCTTTATTTTGAAACAGGGTCTCACTAAGTTGCGGAGGGCCTCACTAAGTAGCTAGAACCCGGATCCTCCAGTCTCAGCCTCCCAAGTATTGGGATTACAGGCGTGCACCACCACGCCTGGCGTATCCATATATTTTTAAATGTTATTATGAGAAGTGATTCACACGATATGCAAAAATAATCCACTGCACAAAAATGGTCAAGGATCCTGGTATATGGCGTGAGCTCCATTAGAGTCTTGGTGGAACACTCTGGCTTAACCTCTAGCTGCTTTCACAGTCCCCTGGGGTATTGTAGTGACCCCAGGAATGGAGGAAGTTTCTAAATCCTAGAAGATAATTGTTACATACTGCCAAGTGCATCCTACCCGGCACTCCCCAGTCAGAAGAGGGGAAGCGCCAGCACCCCCCGCCCCAGCCCCTGGCCTATTCTCCTCCTAGTCAATTTTCATAAAGCAGCTCTCTGGCAGCGACTCCAGGGAGACTCAGGTGCTCTGGGGAGCTGGGCCTGTGTTAGCAGGCCACAGGGGTGGACTGGAGCCAAGACTCGTGATTCCCTCCGCCCTCATTTCCTGTGGCAACGCAGCTCAGGAGGGCTCTGCTGGAGGGTCGATCAACTGCTTCTATATGTGCTTTGCTGGAAACTCAGTTGGCCTTTTATGTGCCATTTCCTCTCATTTCTTTTTTTTTGTTTGTTTTTTTGATCCTTTATTTTTCCACAAGCAGGTTCTGGTCACACCTACACAGGTGGCCCTAGGTGTGCGCATATTTTTCTGATAATGACAATGTGTCATAGGCATTTACAAGAAAATGAAAGATGAGAAAAACTTAGTGGTGTTAGATTACTTTATAGAGGCTCATACTGTGCATGCTCCTTCCCTTTGTTTTTAATTGCTTTGCTTTATATTCTGTATTACATTTTTCCAGTCTAAATGCATTTTAATTAAACTTCTTTTTTTTGGCACTGGGGATTGAACCCAGGGGCATTCTACCTCCGAGCTACACCCCAGCCCTATATTTTATTCTTTATTTTGAAACAGGGTTCTCACGAAGTTGCAGAGGGCCTCACTAAGTAGCTGAGGCTGGCCGCAAACCTGCGATCCTCCAGTCTCAGCCTCCCAGGTACTGGGATGACAAGCATGCGCCACCATGCCCAGCTCTAAATGCATTTTAGCTGAGTTCTCATATCAAGTAATTATTTTATACATACACAAAATAATTCATTTCCTAAGTCTCTTTGTGGAGCAAGGGTCAAGATGGTCAGCCATCAATGTCTAACTGCTTAAGCACTCGTAACTTACATTCCAAAAACTGAAAATATATGGAACTATAATTTCATGGAAATGAACTCCTCTAAAGCTCTTTCATCAACTACCGGGACAGGCCCATTCTGAAGTCCAGTATATTTTTTAAACATTCTAATTGTTAAAAAAAAATTGTGTTTATATGTTAGTTTTTAAGTCATTGTCAGAGGTAACATTCGTAAATGTGATTGTTGAGGATTATTGAGGCAAGTTTCAACCTATGCCGACCGCAGTTTGACAGAAGACCAACGAGCTGACACATAGTAGAAGCAGCAGGGACTGGCTGTGGTCTTGGGCCAATGTGAATGTCCCTGGTTGCTGCTTATAATTCCAGTGTTCTCCCCGTTCTACCAAACCCTCATAAACAGACTCCATAGGCATTTGGTGAGATTTTCCTTAAAATGAAATACAATCAATCCCTGATTATATTCTGATGACTAGGGCCATTCTTCCCTTTCACTCTGAGTGATAGAGTCGAATTTATGTCTGGCTTCCTATTGTAATACATGGGTTTTGACGACAGATTTGCCCTCCTAATTGTCTTGGTCTGGCACATTTTTGAGAGAACTTGTGCCTTGTGTAGATGGCAATGCGAGGCAGTCCAGAACTGGACCAGGTGGCTGCATCTAGGGGCAATCTGGATGGAACTTCTGTGCTCTACGGATTGCCAGCGAGTCTCAGTAGCTGAAGGTCCTGGGAGTCAAGGGGCAGGTATTGGAAAGATAAATCTGGATTCAATTTCTAGCACTGCTTTAACAAAGTAGCATGAGCTGGATGACTCAAAAAAAAAAAAACCCACAGTTCTGGAAGCTAGGTGTTCAAAAGCAAGGGTCAGCGGTTGGTTCCTTCTGAAGGCTGTAAGGGAGAATCAGTTCCCTGTCTCTCCTCCAGGTTCTGGTGCACCTTGACCGATAGACGGTGTTCTGTTTTTGACCTCACATCTTTCTTCTGTTTTTGTCTCTGTGTCCAAACTCTCCCCCCCTCACTTTTTTATAAGAATACAGTCATAGCCCTAAGAACCCAGCCAGCTATCTCAACTTGATCATCTACAAAGACCCTATTTCCTTTCACATCCGCACGTTAGGACGTCAACATCTTTTGGGAGGAAACAATCCAACCCATACACTCTCTCTCTTGGAAAATCTCCAAAGAAGATAATTTGCAGCTGTTAGTAAAACTTAGGTGACTCATATAATTTGCCTTTAATGAATGTATTTATTCTAGATGCCTTATCTAGATGGTTGAATGCTAAAAGTAATGCTCCATGAATGTTCTTTTTCTATAAATTATGAACACTCTTCAATTATTCCTACATCTCCCAGGGACTAAGATTCTCTATTACTTCTTTTTTTTTTTTTTTGGCGGTACCAAGGATTGAACCCAGGGGCATTCTACCTCTGAGCTACACCCCCAGCCCTATTTTTTAATCTTTATTTTGAAACAGGGTCTCACTAAGTTGCAGAGGGCCTCACTAAGTAGCTGAGGCTGGCCACGAACCTGCGATCCTCCTGTCTCAGCCTCCCAAGTACTGGGATTACAAGCGTGTGCCACCACGCCCGGCTCTCTATCACTTCTTGATAGAACTCATTTGCATTTTTCTGAACCCCTTTGTTTTCCTTTTGCTTATAAACAATAGACTCTCTTTCTCTTTAAACAAATGTCTAAAGATTGGGGTAAAAGATGTATTTTGTAAATGAAATATATGTCTGGAGCCGCACTATTTGAGGAAACTTAATTCAAGATCACTCATTCTAAATCTTCAAGGCTCATAGCTCTGGTTCATATTTTCTCACTATCTGGAACAGTAACGTTCACGGTAGTTAGCTGTGTTGCCTAAAAGTAGCAGATAAACCAGGCGTGGTGGCGCATGCCTGTAATCACAGTACTTGGGAGGCTGAGACAGGAGGATCACAGGTTTGAAGCCAGCCTCAGCTACTTAGTAAGGCTCGCATCAATTTAGGGAGACCCTGTTCCCAAATAAAAAATAAAATAGGGCTGGGGGTGTAGCTCAGAGGTAGACCGCCTCAGGGTCCAATCCCCAGTCCCACAGAAAAAGTAGCAGATAATTTTTAAATATAGAATCAAGTACTCTGTTCTTCCTTTCAAGAAAACCTAAGGAGAATGTAGGTGACCCGCAGGCTCCGCAAAATGACTGGAAAAACACTGGCCCAGAAAACAAATGTGTAACAAGTCACACTTTTCCGTTACTTAAGGGAAATTGTGGTGTTAATTTTTTTTTCTTAATCTCTCTGCTAAGTGTAAATATATGACTCACCCGAGCTACCTCATTCTTAGACCATAAATATTAGGAGTGATGACTTTTAAAGAGGCCATGATGCGGGGTGAATAAATACTTGTCTGCACATATTAATTCAACAAGAAAAAAGCATTTTTCCTGAGTGGCCTAATGCAAAAAACACTAGAGAATTCAACATCAATAAAAAGCAATGTTATCTTTTAAGAAAAAATTATTATGACAAAGGGACTCTTTTTTTCCCCCAATAACAATGCAACTGTGTTGGACTTTAATAGCTAAGTGCATGCAGGCTAGATGTGGTTCCAATCCAAAAAGTTCTACTAAACTTTAAGTACTGGGTGCAATTAACTTTTCAAAATAAATTTGTCCATTGCAAATTTCTGTTCCTAATACATGGGACACTGTGAGGAAGTATTCCAACTGGGTTGGTTTCCTTAATTCAGTGTATCTGTGTTAAACTTTGTTCCCCGGGCACTGCTACAGAAAAGCTTGAATTTTTTTCACGGGCATGAACGGATGGTGCTGTGTGCGTTCTGTTTTTTACAGCAGCTGCTCCTGTGCACCTGGCTTCGGGAGGACAACGTGAGTATCTGTCCCTGAGAGGTGGCTTCAGAGCCAACGCTGTCCAAAACAAGAATTTTTTTGTGTGTCTTGTTTTTCCTCTAGACTTTTGAAACTGAGAGACAAACACTACGGATAATAGCTTCAGAAAATATGAAAAGCTCACGTATTACAGTAGGAGGGGCAGAAATATCACTCTGATGAATCGATGTCAGTAAATTGAGGCATTTAGAAGCATCCCAGATCAGTGTCGGACAGCCAGAAATAATAAATTAAAGACACTAGTTTTCCTTTGCAATGAAATTTCTGCTCCTACCACTTCGCTAGTACTGTGTCCTGCTTTCCCTTCTGCCTATCCTAATTGTGCAACCTTCTGTGCCTTCCTCAGATGGCTTTCCACGAAGACTGTGGCCCATCTTCCCATTGGCAATGGGATTTAATGGTGCAAGACAGCAGCATCTACTTTCTGTATTGTATAATACCCACGTTATTCCATGTGCTTTGTAATGATCCCAGAAGCCCTTTCTCTCTTAATCTCCATCCAGCGGGCGAGAGAAGATGGTCTCGTGGATAATTTATATCACCATGGTGACCAGCTCAGAACTGTGTACATAGGATATTAGGATACACTTCACATTTCCTGTAAAAGAACATTTGTTTTATAATCAAATGGTTCCAGAAATTTAAGAGAATCATCATAGTAAGGGTAGCACAAAATTCATCAATCTCGTCATAAAGTGGAAAAATCTTGCCTAATTTATACAGGAAGAGCAAGCACATGAAAAATGGAAATCTGATAGCATTATCATTCTCTGCTTATAATGGGGTGGGGGGAGTTTTGAACTTTCCCTTAGAAATCTTTATGTATACTGGTAGTGCCCTCTGGTGGAAGGTAACAATTATCTGGTACCTCTCAACTCCTGGGCATCCTTCTCACCTGAAGGATTTTGCTATCATTTAGCCCTTTTTCCCCATCTCAGGATGAGTTAGGTTTTCTCTCAAAGTGACTCGAGGTGCTACAATCTACACCAGGTGTCCCTGGTTTGTAGTTTGCAAGAAATATCGAAGGCGAAGTCAACTAAAGAGTGACTCTCTGTTTTTACCACTGCCTTCAGAGTCATTAAATTGGCAGTGTGGGTGCAGTTCAGCTGTGGCGTGCAAACACTTGGCTTGGGTGTGTTTCTGTAAATGGTTCTAAGCTGCTTCCAAGAAACAAAGGGGGGGGGGAATAAGCATGTTTTCCATTCACAAGACATGTGGTTCTTATTGCCTTTACCGAGACTGGTGTTTGTTTTCGCTTCGCTTTATTTTTAAAGTGAGTTTTCTACCGTGAAGTAAAGTAGGCTTGTTATAGAAGATGTTAGAAAATGCCCGTGGTCACTCCAAAGCTGAGGCTGGTCTTGGACCTATTCTACCAAAGGCAGCAGACCGCTCCGCTAGAGCGTGTTCTCAGGGATCCAGGCTCTACTGGACGGAGGGTGAGCATGTCATGAACCTTTCCACGCCAGTGTTTTCTGTTTATAAAGTGCAGTTATAATGCCGCACCATACACTTTCGTTTCCTCCCTCACACTGGCTATGGTAATTGCATAAGAATAAGTGCAGTCATTCATTTAGCACAAAATTTCAAAGCCTAACCCTAGACTTGCCAGTTAGCTCCTGGGAACAGAAGCGATTCAGTCCGTGGTCAATTATCCCTTATAAACCCCCACATCTCTGCCAGGATGTGTTCTTTTAATAGTGAAAACTACAGTTTATTAGGTCCATATTACATAAGACAAGTGGTTAACTACGTCCCTTGATTGAATTTCAGTTCTGGCTTTTCCACATAGTAGCTGTGATTTAAAGTCTCTGCTTCAGGTTCCCCCTTGTTGTAAAACAAAAGCCCAGCCCCACAGGGTTTTTAGGAGAAAATTAAGTCCCTAGAATAAAGCTGGGTATATGGAAAGGACTCTTTAAGTGTTAGTTACTACTATTAATATGTTTTGTTTTTGTTTTGTGGGATTTTTTTTTTTTTTTGCGGTACTGGGGATTGAACCCAGGGGCCTTCTACCTCCGAGCTACACCCCCAGCCCTATTTTTTATTCTTTATTTTGAAACAGGATCTCACTAAGTTGCAGAGGGTCTCACTAAGTAGCTGAGGCTGGCCGCGAACCTGGATCCTCCGGTCTCAGCCTCCCAAGTACTGGGATTACAAGCATGCGCCACCACATCTGGCTCTATTAATATGTTTTGACGATGTATTAGACATTACACTAAGTTCTTTTTTTATTGTGGTACCAGAGATTGAACCCAGGGGCATTCTACCTCCAAGCTATACCCCCAGCCCTAATTTTTATTCTTTATTTTGAAACAGGGTCTCACTAAGTTGTGAAGGGCCTCACTAAATAGCTGAGGCTGGCCACGAACCTGTGATCCTCCTGTCTCAGCCTCCCAAGTACTGGGATTAAAAGCGTGCGCCACCATGCCCGGCTTACACTAAGTTTTTCATTTTCATGATGCCTATTCCCCTCCTAACAATTCTATGAATTAAATATTCTTTATCCTTGATTCAGATAAAGATAATGAAACAGAGAAACCCAAAACCTCCCCCACGTCACACACAAGTGACTCTGATGCAGCTAAATACAAGCTTAAATCTGACGATCTATAAAATGGGAGCTGGCTGTCTTCTTTAGGATGTGGTGGGTTAGCTAATATGGTGTTTAATTTGCATTCAAGGGCCAGGCATGGTGGCGCACACCTGTAATCCCAGTACTTGGAAGACAGACAGGATGATCACAGGTTGGAGGACAGTCTTAGCAAGTAGTGAGATTCTCATCAACCTAGTGAGACCCTATTTCAAAATAAAAATAAAATAGGGCTGGGGGTGTAGCTCAGAGGTAGAATGCCCTTGGGTTCAATCCCCAGTACCCCCCCAAAAAAGATAATTTGTATTATTCAAGTATAAGGCACATATGAAAATACACAAATGATGTGTGTAAAGGTATCTGAACTTTCACAAATAAAAAAATAAAAACACCTGCGATGTCATCACTACCACTTTCCTTGGTCCCAAAAGTCCCCTTGTGCCTGCATCCTTGGGTACCTCTAAGCAGACTTCTAACATTGCACGTGAGGCAGAAGCACCAGGGTGAACGGAGGCTCCCCACCCGTTGTACCCGCCCCTCATTGCTACTTGCGGCCTCTAAGGGGTTCCCAGATCACAGGAACATGAATGAGCACCACTGTCTGTATTCTGAATAATTAAATACATTCATCTCTCGGTAACTCAACGGGTGGTCATGGCTCTCAGGAACACTATGTCAAGAAGAAGAGATCCTAAGGCCATAGAAAGAGCACTGTGGAGACTAGGCCATGATCAATTAGTAATGTCTGTCCCAGGCACAAAACGGGAATGGTGGAAGTCTGCAAGCTGCTCCTAGATATCACGTATACACTTACATACACAGGTTCTTCTAAGTATTTTAGTTTCCACATCCAGTATCGGAGTGACTGGCACGTTGGCATAATCAAGTAGTTGGCTAATTGCTCAGTACAGATGGGCTGAATACTGACACTGACTTGTCTAGGTATACATATCAAATATCTTCATTTTTTTCCAATAGATCTTTGGGGATAAATTACTAGAAGTGGAATTCCTTCTGTGATAGTTCACTCTCCCATCCTTTTTTATAGAGTGGCATTCTGCCCCTCCAATATTGAAGACAGGACAGCTTCTGCCATGAGCTATTGTTATTAATCAACATTGATCTCCCCGGCAGAGCTGCAAAGCTCTGGCATATAAATTCTGCCTTGTGCTTCTGCATATCTTCCACCACCCTCCCAGGGCAGCCTTGCTCGGTGTTTCCTTTGTCCACAGCGAAGTACAAATAAATTTTTTTTTACTTGAAATACAATAACACATTTCCCTAATTTTTAAAGTGTAGAGTTAAGTATCAAAATTCAACTTATATAGTAGATGCTTGTGATGAGACAGTAATGGAAAAACAAGTAGGCAAAAATGTCTTGATTTTGAAGGAAGAACAAATAAGCAAATAAATACAGGCTTGTCTTTCTCAGTTACTATTACAGACTAATCATGAACAACAAAAGGACTGCTGAGGGATCGGATGGAGTCGTTATCCAAAGCATGGATATTCATGTCCGCATGAAGATCAACATTTTAGTGCCCAATAGACACATTCATACTGGAGCTAGAATAGATGACCATTTAAAAAACCTATCAATGCTAATGAAATCGGTCGTTTTAGCCCAAGTGGCCTTCTCGAACTCACTTCACATCAGCTCGTGCCTCTGCCTTGGCATCCATGGCAACGTGTCATGGCGCATCACGTTTATCCCTTAGTAACTAATACACTTGGACAATCTCCTACCAAGTTGCCTGTGCCTACGTGAATCGACATCTTTTTTGTTTTTTTTTTTTAGGAATTTTTTTTTTTTTTTTCC
>PVJS01064561.1:0-10197 GCA_004027185.1 Glis glis | reverse complement strand
TCCAAGTATTTGGGAGGCTGAGCCAGGGGGATTGCAGGTTTAAGGACAGCCTCAACAACTTAGTGAGACTCTCAGCAACCTAGCAAGACCCTGTTTCAAAAACAAAAAAATTAAGAAAAAGGGCTGGGGATGTAGCTCAGAGGTAGAATGCCCCTGGGTTCAATCCCCAGTACCACACACACACACACACACACACACACACACACACACAAAGGAGAAAGAGAGAGAGAGGATGGTCTTTGTTGCTGATTGATAAAAGAGCCATGTTTATAATAGCAAAAGTTTGGCAGCAATTCGACATCCTCTTTTGAAAACATAAAAGATGAATGTTGTTTATGTTTTAGCCCAGATGGAGTTGCCTCCATACCTACAAGAAGCTAGGCCCAAACAGCTATGACTACTGCTTTTCTCTTTCCTCTTCCTCCCCCTCCTCTCTTCCTCACTTTCACCAGGAGGTTTCGTCTGCCTGGATCTTCTCAAATGTATAAATACATATCTGTTGAAACAACAAGTTTCATCTCTTAGAGCAGAGGCCAGTAAGCCCTTTTTGTAAGTGTCCGGGGAATAAATATATTTTATGCTTTATGGGCTGTGTGGTCTCTTCAGAACTACTTAATTCTATCCTTGTAAAATACAAACAGCAGCCACAGATAACACATAACTGAATGAGTGTCGTGTGTTCCAATAAAACAGCTGTTGGGCCATGTTTGTCTCATGGGCTGCAGTTAGTGACCCTTGTCTTAGAGCACAAATAAGATGATTTAGTCCTAGGGAATGTAGTGAGTGTGTGTCACCAGTGAATGATCTCAACTATAATGGAACTGCACTGTGGCCTTTTATAGAAGTGTGATTCTTTTTCTTTTTTTCTTTTGTAGCAGTGATTCCCCTTTAGACCATTATGGTGGTTTAGCTCCTGAACAAAAACAAACCTGGATAAATTATCAATACTTGGCATTGTTTTTTTCTCTGTCCAATTGAATGTCAAAAATGTCTGCTCAAAGAGCAGAGCACAACTACTCAGGTGTCCGTCTCATTACGTTTTGCTTGTCATTTATTGGAAAGGACAGCAAGTCCCATAGAATCCAGGCCAGTGGAACAGCATGGTGTTTCTCTGTTCAGTGGCCAGTCCCACTAACAAGGAAGGTATTTTTGTTTGTTTTTGTTTTGGTACTGGGATTGAACCCAGGGGCATTCTACCTCCAAACTACACCCCCAGCCCTATTTAATTTAATTAATTAATTTATTTATTTATTTAGAAACAGGGTCTTGCCAAGTTGCCGAAGGCCTTGCTAAGTTACTGAGGCTGGCCTCAAACCTGTGATCCTCCTGTCTCAGCCTCCCAAGTACTGGGATGATAGGAGTATACCACCACGCCAGCACAACAAGGAAGGCTTATCATGGGCAGTGCTCTTTGTGCTCTTGAAGCATTTTCTTCCCAGCAACAGTGTCGTTTGTGCCTACAGTTTATTCTGAGATGCCCCCCCCCTGGGGGCACACACAGAAGGAACTAGAAGGTGCAGAGAAAGATGGTGGTGTCAAGAGCTAGCTTGAAAGTGAGCTCCCTGGAGGGTCTGTGTATGGGGGTGACATTGTGACTGTGGTGGCACCTGCTTTGGCATCTTCTGGGGGTCTGGAGCCTGCCAACATCTGTTTGGAAACTGGTGGCCCTACAGGCATCATGGCCAAAATGCCAGTCTACAAACCATCTCCCTGTTTGTCTGCCAGTATGCAGTTTTTGTTGTTATTTTGGATAAATTATTTTCTCTAACAACCACCTCTTAGCTCTCTCCTTAAAAGGCTTTCATGACCAGTTTTTAATAGGAAGAATTTGTTGGCAGGGGTGGGAGCCATGCCGACATGCTCTGATGCCGCCGGGCTGTGCCGAGTCTCCTGGTGCTGACCTATTCACATTAATCTCCCAGGTTGAAGCCAGCTCAACTCTCCCTGAATCTAATGTATTGTCTATAACCTTTCAAAATTGGCAGTTAAGTCAGTATGGGGAACTATACTGGCAGCAATAAAAAGAAGCAGGACACGGGACAGTGCTCAGAAAAATCACAGCTGTCACGAAATGGAATCTTTCAGCACCCTGTTCATCCTGAACATGGGAGAGCATTTCCTGCATGACAGAGCATTAGCAAACATTAAATAGTATTCTTGTTCTGTGATTGCCGAGTGGGGATCAACCACTCTCCTTTTTCTCTGCTTGTATTTATTTATTTGACATTTTCCTGGCATCCCTGAACATGCTTATGGGGAAAGAGAAGTCATAGGCAGGAGGAAGGAAGGTAGGAAGGAGAGATATCAAAATTTCCATCAACAACTAAGCATTACTCTGGTTAAGACTAAATGCGAATAAAATTATTAGGTTGAAGGAGTGTGGGTTTCCCTGGGCCTTTATAACAGAGCCTTTGATCTGTTGATTTTCTTTCTTCTTTTGAATGAACAATAATAGCATAATCAGGAGAGTTTAATCTGGCAGCTGTGGTCACCGTGCTGTCTCCAGCTCGTCTGGGTAGCATAGAGATTAACACAAAGGAAAAGTTTGTTTGGGAACTGATTGTTGTACTGAGTCAAGTTGGTGTGTGGTTTCCTCTAAGAAAATGATGTAACCTTCACTACAGTGAATTCTACAGTGTTAAGCAAGCTCTGACCCATAAGTCTAAACCTCATAGTTAATATCACTGGTACTGCTTTTATGATAGTTCCGGATAAGAAATTATTAGATTGTAATAAAAATTACCACTTTGAGCAACATATACAAAATAAGCTGCATTTGGAAATTGGAAGTCCTGCCAGTGGAAACCAGGGTAGAAACTTCAGTAGTCCTCGTCATAAGGCAATAGGTAAGAGCAGTTTAGTTGGAGAGATGAGAAAGGCATATTTGAAACTGTTTTTGAAGAAATCTACATGTGTTGTATATCTGCACTCATCCATCCGGTGATATATTTATCAAGCATCACATGCGTACCCCGGAACTGTTCTAGGTCCTGGGGATAGTCATGAGAAGACAAGTGATCATCTCTCACGGAGTTCACATTGCATCCAGGCCTGCATTTCCATGTCAGAGTTACAATAATACAAAGTAGTGATGAATTGCAAGGCTCACAATTATTTTGATTTGCAGAGAATGGAATTGGAAGTTTCAGCCTAGGAAAGTTCTATGCATGTGATGCTGATGGACAAACTTATAGAGTTGTTGGCCCCCTGGGAAATCTAAGAAAGGCATTGGCAACCAAAGTCTTTTCCTCTTCTTGTAGAAAAAGTTGTTGTGTTTCTTGTCAAGTACAGCCTGTGCTTGAATGCCTCTTGTGACGAGGAACTCACTGTCCCTAGAGTTGTTTGCTGTATCTGTGGTTAGCTCTCTCTGTAGGAAACTCTTCCTTATAGGATTTGAAGCCTTTCTCTTCAAGTATTAATTTCCTAATATCACTTCTTGGCCCAAATAGAACATGTCTCTTTTCCTTGTATGAAAACCCTTTAGATATTTGAAGATTCATTTCTATTTCTCCAAGTCCATGCTTAAAACATTTTTTCTTGAAATGAAATTTAATTGGGGATGTTAATTGAATGCTAATTAGGATCCAGTAAAGATGTGGGTAAATTGAGCGTTTAATTTCAGTCCAATATTATGGGCAGGGTACAGTGAATGCTAGATGTCATTCTCACAAAAATTAAGACTTTGTATTTTTGAGGTGTTTAGCAATAAATTTTGGGATTTCTGGTTGAATTACAGGTAGCATTTTAACATCCTGATTCTGAGTACCTTAAGAAAGATTTCAGATGTTAATTCCTTCACAGTATTTAGAGTCTAGAGGTATACAGTGTTAATTCCTGACTATCACACACTGCTTTACGGTTAGCAAAGTGCTTTTGGATAATACCTCATTTGATTCTTAAAGAGTCTTATAAGGTGGTCAGGAAGGTATAATCCCTTTAAAAATCAGAATATAGAGGAGAGATTAAGTATTTTGTGTCTTTTTTTTTCCCTTCAGTTAACAAGTGGCAGAAGTTGAGCTTGAAACTCAACTCAGGGCTTTTTCCTCACACCAGGCTGCCTCATGGATAGCAAGATCAAAGTTTCCTTCACTTTGTTTTATAACCAAGAAGTATTCTTGTATAATATATCATGTACTAGATAAAAACATGATTTAGAATGCAAATACTTCTACATTTTGGTGATGCTGTTGAATAAGAATTTATACAAAATCAAATAATATGTAACATTGTGCTTATTATCAACAATTTGTAAGAATGATTTTTGCTTCCAAGAATTTCTTTAGAGCAAAGTAAGTCACATTTTAATTTATAAGTTAATATTTACCACACATTTTAGTTGCTGTGTCTTAACACAGGATTGAGCCTAATATGAATTATGACGAGTTGATCTGGTTTGGTAGTGTTTTTATTCTCCTAGTTTTTCAGATAATGAGATTTTAGTCCCAGAGTTTAAGTTCTCCTTTTAGAAGTAAAGGAACTGGGGGGAAAAGCCTCATGCTCTTAGGCTAAGCCGTGGCCAGTCACCAGGGTGGATTAAGATGAGTCTTAAGTAAATATTTGTGTTTGTTTTCATCCAATTCTTAAGTAACACTGAATGTTTGCTACATAAGTCATTGAAGATAGGACACAGTGTGATAATACTGCCATCCTCTCTTTCAGGATAAACTTTGGACTAAGCACTGGATAGCTTCTTCCTCCTAGGGAGAGCCAGATTTGAAGTGAACCATGTGTCTCATCTGTTTGTCATTAATTAGAATAGCAGGCTTCCCTCTACACATGTATCTCTGAGAAAATATTAAAGTTTGGGAACTTGGATTATCTGCCTCAAACATGGCTAGAATATTCCAGTTATCAGTGGTTTCTGATTATTGTGTCCTGGTCATACCTTTATATTTATCTACACCACCACTGACTACACAAAGCAGCCGGCTCTTTGAATAAATGAAGGCAATTTCCATGTCACAAATGCCCTACATTAATGGGCCTTATAAATTAAAAATTTCATTAGAATAATGCCATCTTATTTTGTAAAGTTTGTGATAGTAAACAGAAGCTTTTATATTATTTTTCCCAGTTTTCCCTGCATCAGTCTTGTGAGAACAGTAACATTTGTTGACATAAACATAATTTTCCAAATATAAGGCTTCATAAAATTTATGATGGGGGTAGTTTATCTGTTTTTGCAAGTAAGTAAACTGAAGACCGGAAGTATAAGAGACCTGCCTGTGCTGTGGCTCATCCTGGAACAGTCTGCATCCATCTCCTTCAGTTTGTGCTACACATGTTTTTCCTATTCCTTTTTCTAGTTTCTTGCCCAAATGATTGGTAAGGAATAAAACCAATGTCTGATTAAACCCAGGTTTTCCATCTCCTGACACCAAACTGCAGACTTCCTGTATTTTTTCTTTTTCTTTTTCTTTTTCTTTTTCTTTTTCTTTTTCTTTTTCTTTTTCTTTTTTTGAATAGCAAGAATGTCCAGCATAAAAAAAAATCTATCTGTTATCGTACACCAAATTTGCTTTATGTAGTCTTTGACAAATGACTGGTTGATCAGAATCAACTCAGGGATCTGTTCTCTGATAGTACATTAATAATAGATATGCATTAAAGCTTCTTCCCAGAGAATATTTGAGCTTTGACATATTGAACACTGGCATTTTAAATTAAAGCTGTTGCTGTCAGTGCGTTTTTAAAAAACCAGATAGCTTGGAAATAGTGTTTCATACATAAAAAAATAGACCTGAGGTCATATGTAGTTTACTAAGGCAAAACTATGCCTGGCCTGTTTAATTGTGTTAGGGGTTTGAATTGAGTTTTCCAATTATCATGGCCTAGACATCTTTCAGACTGAAAAAAAATTGAACTGTTTTGCAGGGTTTTTGATTTACTAGAAGAAACACCATAGAGCAACCTGATGGATTTTCTTCATGCCATGAAGGGTAGGAATAATGAATTAGAAATTATTCTGAATCCTTCAAGTTAGGAGGGTGTCAAGACTAAAATGATGCCTGGTGACAATTATGGCTCTGTGGTTGAGCTCTAGACTTGCTTTATTGCTTCTTGTCTTGCAGACACTTTTGTATCTGGTTATATTAGCTAAGCATTCTTTCTCTGTGGCACTAAACTTGTGCAAGTTGGTAGGTAGTCTATTCAGCCTTTTCCTCAGTGTAGCTCATTAGCACGCATTCTGCGTCTCTCACACATGCACATGTGTGTGTGCACACACACTGTTTTTGTATAACATGTATACATATACTCAAGACTCTCCTCATGAAGGGTTTTCTTTAGGGCAATGTGATAAAAAGAATCTCAGATTTGGAGCTACAGAGGTCATGAACAACATTCACCCCCTTCTCACCCTGCCATTTTATAGATCAATTATCAGATCATTTTTTCCTCAAATGCCTATGCACTGGTTGATCTCAGACTTTGTTTCTGATTGGACCCACTATACCTTCATCTGCATGATAACGTGCCCATAGCCACAGAAGTAGCAAGGCGTGGAACCCAGACCAGCTCCCAGGTCCTTTAATCCTAGTGATTTCTCTTTCTTTCCTCAAGGCAGATCTTATTTAGCAAAGATCTTTTCCTTAAAACAAAGGTTGATCACTTTTCCCTAGATGCCTGCCATGAAGAGCTGCCAGTCCCTGTCCAGGGACCGGTGGGTGTGGGGTAGAGGAGTACAACTCACCCAGTCTTCAGTGGTACGAGCAAGAAAACCTGTAATCCCTCTATCTGTTTGACATGAACATACTGCTTGCTGTGATATCGAAGATTTTCTTTCAGCTGGGCACTCCTGATTCCTGAATACTTGATACTAGCAAAAGCCTTCTAATTGCAGGATACACTGAATTCCAAAGTGAATTAGAACTTTAATTAAATTTCTTGCGTGTTTAATTGTTTAATGTGTCCAGTCCAATGTGCAATTCCATATTCAATTATAATGAAACTCCCCTTCGATTGAGTTTTTGGGGGTTTAAAAATGACTCTCAAAGAGTATTGATGCTTTAAGAGAATCCTCGGTTTTTTAAAATTTCAACATAAAAGATTGAGTGTTTTAGTATTAGGTTTGTATTGACTCTTGATATTGACACAAGTCTAAATGTGCAAAGCCCACAAAGGCTAAATCCCATGGGCTTATGTTTAATTTAAAATATGGCTAGCTGGCCATTTTGAATATGCTGGACAAATTGACAATTCGAATATATGACTGGTTGGGGGAATAGTCAAATATTAATTTTAAGTGTTTGTTAGTAGACTGTGTGCAATTGGTTTTTAAATTCATTTGGAAAGTGAGAATTCACATTTATCTAAAATTGCTAATAAACTGGATTTCATAAAGGTGTGTGGAGGTTAAATGCCTAATGATTAATTTATGCATAAGTAATATTTTTAATAATTTGAAGGAAAGGTAAAACAGCTGAGGATTTGATAACGATGAATAATAATGATGGCTTAAAGGTTCCACAATTTAATTGTGGACATCATATTCATTATTCTAGAAACAGAATAGGAAACAAGCCACAAAAGACAGTTTAGTGGAATTTAAAGAATGCTGAGCAAGGAGAGAGAAGGAAAAGAAAGAACCAAGTCCTACCACTGGCTTGGCCACTGGACCCCGGCAAGCCTATCTTTCTCTCTGAAACTTCATTCATTCATCAGTTAAAGAGAGCACTGAAAAATTATTTGTGATCTATTTTTGTCCTACATGGCAAAAGAAGGTGGAGGAAGTGTGGAAATTAATTGTGATGTAAAAATAACAGTGTAACTGAATCTTCTTTCATTTCTACCTGACAGTTATGATGAGGTTTTTCTCTTGGTTTTGTTCTCGAAAATACATTTGACAGTTGTTGTTCATTTGTGTGTGTGTGTGTGTGCGCGCGTGTGTGTTTACATGTATGTGTATGCATGTACACACTGGACAATGATAGTGTGGTCCCTTTGGAAAGATTAAAGCTTCCACACCCTAAAGGTAATACTATGCTTTAAACTCTGTGTACACATTCCATAAACCATCAGGAAAATTCATTGGCCAGGTCTTACTTCATCTGCAGAAATATAATGATGATAAAATAATAGCCAGAATGAGTTTCATCAGGTTAATTATAAATGAAGGTATTGCTTACATTCAAAATCTTAATGAAGGAAATAAGACTGCTAGTCTGTGCTGATTCAGCGGGACACCTCATCTTACAAAGCTGAAGAAATTAACTGTGAACCCTAGATCAAAAAGTACAGAGTGTGTGATCCAAGGAACTTGATTACTACTAGTTTTTAGTGAGGAACCCTTTTTGATATTAAAAGTACAAGAAGCCAGGGCATTATTATGTAGAGAATTGATTGATTAATTTAATCAGTGTTTCAAAGACAGTTCTGAGGCCTGCCTGGGAAAGCTGGATGGAGCCTGCCGGCTGTTGTTGGCCAGCAGGGCTCCATAGGAAGTGCTCGCAGAGCGCCTGCCACGGGAGCAGGGCCCTTGTGCGGAAGTTCCTGTTGCTTGTTGCTTGTGTGAGGATCAAACCTAAGTACAATTTAATGAAATTCTGCTTTGGAGTGATTTGTTTGTCTTCTGTGAGCAATTTCTTCCCTTCCTTTTCTTCTTTTTCTGATTGATTTATTTATCTGTTTGCTTCCTCCTCTAGTACTTTTCCCCATCTGAACCAAAAGCACTTTGCAAATATCAGAGCTCAGATTGTAAAAGATCATTGATTTCTTTTTTTCACATCCCCGAAGGTAGGCTGTCACGCGTCATCATTTATTTCTGAGATAGGGATATTGATAGCCTAGTATTAAGTTCTTTTATTAGAGAATTTTTGTGTCTTGCAATAACCAAAATTCAGAACAGCTTTATATTTGCCTTCTTCTACCAGAATTGCTATTTACAGGTGCATACTTCCCAGGACAGCATGGTTACCTCATTGCTATCAGAAACGGGAATGGAATGTCAATGAAAATTTTTCATTGGGTTAAAACTTGCGCTGCGACTGTCAAACAGTTGCTCAGGAGACCCAAGAAACAAGCCTCTCACTAGCTATTGAAGTTTACCCTGCATGACAAGCTTTCAGAAAGTTTAGTGAGAAATCAGTAAACCCTGAGTGTCTGTGGACCTACTGGTATCCCCCTGCCTTTCTCCACTGCATGTGGCTCAGTTCCATTTACCATTCACCGTCTTCAAGGAAAACTCAGTTCAGGATCGGCGATCTCTTTGATTCAGAGGACCAATCATGAGGTTTAAGACCAGGCTGTGATGACTTTACTCATGTGGAAACAATCAGGAGAAGGAAGGACATGGGGAAGTCTTTCTCATTTCTCTACAGGCTATGTTAACCTCTTTATGGGTCTCCCCGCAAGCACCTGACTGACTGTTGCAAGAGTATTTCTCTCAACTGCCTAGCTCCCAACTGGGCTCTCTTGTTGGTTTTGATTTTCATTTCTGACTCCTTTTTTCACTCCAGATGTCACTGTCCTAGTTTAGGTCTTTAGACCCTTCCACCCAGCCTGCTGAGGTCATTTCTGAAGCTGTCTCCCTGTCCCTGGTCTCACCCCCTCTACAACATGGCTGCCAGGGTTTTCTTTCTAACATGCAAATAGGATCTGGTTACCTGCATACAATCCTTGAGTGGCCCTTCATTGCCCACAGAGCAAGAACAGGCTCCTGGAGTATTCACAGATGGTATCTGCAGTCTGGCCTATGCCAGCGTTAGCTTTATTTTTCACCATATCCAGTGCTGCAACCAGTCTAAATTCCTAGCATTTGCCAGAACATGCCAGGCTCGTTTATACCTCTGGGCCTTTGATCACAGTGTCCTTTACTGGCTCGAGATCTGTTCTTTCCTGAGGTCCACTAGGAGACTCTTGTTTATCTTTCAAGACTGTGACTGAAGGCATTACTGTCTTACCATGCAGCACCCCCGTCCTATTCTATAGGATGCACTAGTCTTTCCTTTCTTCCCACCATGTCTTATACCTTTGAGGACCAATTAAATATATTCTTTTATGCCGGGCGTGGTGGCGCACGCTTGTAATCCCAGTACTTTGGGAGGTGGAGACCGGAGGATCCGGGTTCGCGGCCAGCCTCAGCGCGCATGCGCGTGCGATCAATCTCTCTCTCTCCTCTCTCCTCTCTCTCTCTCTCTCTCACTCTCTCTCTCTCTCTCTACCTGGCGAGGCCCTCCGCAACTTCGTGAGACCCGGTTT
>PVJS01064560.1:0-10194 GCA_004027185.1 Glis glis | reverse complement strand
GAGTCCCTTTTGTGTCCCCACTACTCCCTAAGTTGTGCATATTAATGAAAACATATGTCCCTTCTTTTTTTGTGATTGGCTAATCTCACTTAACATAATGTTCTCCAGATCTTTCCATTAGTTTGATTTTTTTTACCTCTGTATAATGATTTCTTCCTTATCAATCCCAGTGTAACCCAGATAAGTTTGGCCATTTAGCTAGACTGATGGTTTTCAAACTGTGCTTTGAAAAACCCCTCAGATATTGAAAGGGAAAAAAGAGAACCAAGAGAATAAAATTCTAGTCCCCTTTCTGTACCAAAACAAACAATAAAAACTATGGGTCTGCTAACCTGAATAACCAACTTAAAATGCAATTAAATCTCAAAGCAGAGATAACCAACTTCTAGAACCCCTTCCTTACCATTAGGGAGATAGATGGAGTATATAAGATAGTACCAGTGAACCAAATGAGTTAGCAGAGAATATATGGAATTTTGCATACTTGGGTCAGTTAGAACCATCTTCAATAAGTTTGAAGATTTCACTAAAGTAGAATAGCAAGGAGCACGTGTTGACTGGTAATGTACTTTTTCTTTTCTCGGGTCCCTGATTGTTACCCTTCTATTATACACACATCAGAGTTTTTTTAATGAAATTCAAAGATTTGTCTAATGAAGGAAATTAAAATCTGGCTACAATATCATATACTAATTAAATCTCAGCCTGTTTAAATTAAAATAAACAAATCATAGATTAAGATCTATGGAATTCTTAAGTTCTTATCTAATGGTTGTAATTATTTAAACTTACTATTCCTTTAGGTTCAACACTTAGCATTTACTTTCTTGTGCCTTTTCTTGATACATGAGTTTCTGCTACCAGTTGGCTTCCTGCTCTAGGCAATATCATTGGACAAAACAAGGAATATGCCTGCTTCGTTCACCACAGAGTTTACACGGTGTCCAGTACACAGTAAGCATTCAGTGAATACAGATCCGTTGAATGGATGAGAAAATAAGTTAAGCCTGAAAATCATTTTCACAAGTGTTAAGAGCTTCCAACTATGGACTAGTCATATTCAAATTACGTATACTTAAGTACCACCTTATAATTTTCTTTATCATATTTTAGACAATCATGTTTATCCAAGGAAGGCAGAATAATGTGCTGAAAACAGCAGGGATTTCATATAGCACTGAACACACATCTGGACTCTTAATACCTGAACTCAGGAAATTATGAACCCAATGCCTCTGGTTCATGGGTGTAGTCTGTTTTCTTGCTTTTGAGGATCGCTGTACATGTTAAGTCCATGTTATACATGGAAGTTCATGTCACAGCTCTTGGCAGATTGTGGGCATAACAAGTGTTATATTTTCTTCCTCTCTCTGTAGCTCACTTTTCTCTTTATCCAGTTTCACCTAGATCTGGTACCTCCAAAATGGTCACACTCTTAAATTCCAAACTCGGAAACCCAGCTCCTCCACCAACAGCCAACAGCCAACAGCCCAGTGTCCTGTTCTCGACTCCCCCCTTACCAGCATGACTCCCCTTCACTAAACTAGTAAAGGAATTTAGAACTCTGAGGTTATAAAACTCAGAAAATTTGAATCTCTCTGCTTCTTCCATTTACTCAAACCCCTGATGGAAAAGCCAAACATGCCAGCACTAGGTTTCAAGTTCTTTGAATTTAGTCAAAGAATGCATTTCTAAGGGTAAAGGGAAATTTTATCTAATTAACACTCACTATTCTCTCTAAAACGGACTTTATAAGTTAGCAGCTGAAATTTCCTCTTTGGGTTTTATTACTTTTTGAAATCAAAGTAATTTGAAATCTTAGTACCCATTACTATTTCATTGAACATTCCTTCAAAATCTTAAGTAACCCAATTTCAACAAAAAGTATTAATTAGTGATTTATACCTTCTCCATGCCATAAGCACCCTTTATTCAGAGGTCGTTGAGGTAATTGCGTGATGTAACAAAATTAAATTTCAAACTTAGGTACAGGCAATTATTTTAAATCGGGTCCTTTAATATTGGCTAAATGGGCAATTGTATTTACTTATATAATAACTTGTTTCCCCACAGAGAGTGAACACTGTTGTTCTTTTGTCCAGCCATCATGCTTAAGAGCTTTCTATACAGCCAAGTCAGATATATGCTCACCCACTAACAGAAAGTGGGGGAGTAACTGCCTGTTCCTAGAATATAATATTTAATTTCAATTTAAAAAAAAACAATAGCTTCCATTTGTCCCAATGAGATCTTCTACTCAGCTTGGGAGATATGCTTGCCTATGTTTCCTTGGCCTTACTTGCTTTTATTTTCCAATCTATGCTCCATTACTAACTATACACTTGGCCATCAATAGTCACTTTATCATTAAGACTATTCTAGAATGATTTTTCTCCAGCCTTCTCCTGATGTTTATTTCTCAATTACTTTGTTTTCCTAAAGAGAAAATACAAGAATAATTTTCACCAAATGGGAACATGTTTGATGGTGGTAACACAGAAAATGCCCTCCGTCAGGAAATAGAGCAACTATCAGCGCAGGCCTACAGGCGACACACAGGTGTTTCATATGCCCTCCCCAACTGCAGTGAAAAGAACACCAGTCCACAAAAACCCAAGCCTTTGCTTTCCCATCACTTACTAGGCAGGATTTTCTTTGAGAAACAGCTCCAAAATAAGAACCCCCAGAATCCACCTGGAACTTCCCAGTGGTAAAGTTGTAGTGCCATTGACACACTTGACCACTGTTCATGAGGAAACAATAAGAAGCTCAATAGAGCCAGTAAGAGGTAGTCAAAGCCCCCCGCCTGGTTAACAGTCCCAACCCCCCTTTTTCTAAATGATGTCTCATGTTATTAGAAGATGCGGGATAAACTGAGGAATATTGGAAAAGATACATACTGGGAAAAATCTAATCCAGATGTTTTAGAAAACCATTGCTTATATAGAAAGGCCAGTGGATGTAATGCACACCATGAGTTCTTAAGTTTTTGAGACAGACTCCTATTTGTCATCTTTGATTGCCTGGAATCTCAGGACATTACATAGATTCACAAATAAAGGACCTGAAATGCCACTGTGCTAATAAGATTTCCAGGTAATTTTGATTTTTGGCCAGATTTAAGGAATACTGTTAGAGAGAAAGCCAGCCAAGTTTCACAACCCTAGACTAACTAAAGCATGTCTTACATGGCCCATGAAACTTATTTCATCTGTATTCAGTGCCTACTAAATAATTTGGTTAAAACTGATAAGAAATTTTGAACTTCAAATATTGAATTTTGAAACTGATATATTGGTATAATGTGTATAGGGATTTAATTCTGACTTATTATTTCACCTAGATAGTTACTTCCTATGTCAGATAATTTTCACAAACACAACAGAGTATAGGTTTTCTAAAGATAAGCAGCTGTTTTTTCCCTTCTTTTTTATTTTTATTTTTTGGACACCTCACAATAACT
Organism: Glis glis; assembly: GCA_004027185.1. Classification (NCBI taxonomy): domain Eukaryota; kingdom Metazoa; phylum Chordata; class Mammalia; order Rodentia; family Gliridae; genus Glis; species Glis glis. The sequence continues at coordinate 6,731 of PVJS01064560.1, read as the reverse complement.
TGTGAGTCCCTCCAATAACTTGTGTACATAAAATCCTTATTAAACAAATACTTGCTAAGCCAGATTTCATGACAAAGCCCATTGCAGCCAGTTACATTGCTTCGCATGTGTTAAAAGTTCTTTGGAGTTCCTGAGAAACCAGCAACCTTATTCTTAGATTCACTTTCACAAAATGATTTACTCTTCAAGTTCATATAGGAATAGCCTCGCTTCTTCAATTTCATTCTGCAACAGTTTTGGCCATTTCTCTTCTTTGCTTGTCTGGGATTTCTCCTGATTTTGTTTTACTTTCTTATCCTTAGTGAAGCATCACCAAACAAAGGACAAAATAAGGGCAACGAAACAATTGTGTGCCGCCTTGTATTTCACAGCTCTGCTCCTCTGCGGCACGCCTAGAGGAACCCATGGTTAATCACCGCACACCCTTGGTTCCCTGGGCACTCATGGAACTTTCCATATGGTCTGTTCAAAACGAGGACTCAGACATAGATCAAATACAAATTATGCAAAGAAATGTGATCATATAGTGGAACCAAGTCGTAAGAGAAAAATACCTGTTCAACAAAAACAGAAACCTACTTAATAAACACTGCACATTTCTGGCTCCCAAGGCAAAGCAATAATGTGCGCACTCTATAAATCTTCATCCTAACATTAGCTAGGATGATCTCTCAGACATACTCAACTGGAAGCTTTCATTTCCACTCATCCAAGCAAAAGAAGAAAAGTTTAATTGATTATTCCCATCTTCTTCTTTACTGTTTTGGGCTTTGGGAGACTTGCTACCTACTGGGTAACTTAGTTCTTGATGGTAAAGTTGTTAAGCATTTTTTTCCCCAAAAAAAAAATTCATCTTTAAGCATTAGTCTGTTCCTTTTCCTCTTGGCTTAAATAGACCATTCGTAGCTTTAGGAAAGGTAACTATATAAACCGGGGCGCTTTTGAAGATGAAAAAAAGGCACAAAAGAGAAAGGACTCTGTAACGACAAACAAAAATAGAGTTCTGAGCAGAATGAAAGACACAGTCACAGTCTTAGGCTTTGCTTTTTTTTTTTTTTTTACTAAAGAAAAACTTTTCCCCAAAATTTAAAGATTAGTCCAAAGAGTCACTTACATAGGTGGAAACTATTTTAACTTTAGGTCCCATTTCCACAAATTTCACATTCTTATGATAGTCAACTGAAAAAGGCAAAAATATATCAGAGTTTTCATGATCCTCATCCAGTAACAAGAAAGCATGGCGAATGAAAGAGGAAAAGAGCTTTACTGCAACTACATGCCAGGCACCCCACTGCAGAGAAAGAGGGAAAGCAAGTGATTAAATGTATCTTCTTAACAGCCCTATAGCATAGGTATTAATGTCCCCATCTTAATAAATGGGAAATCCATACACCAATGGTGAGCGTGTGAATTACCACAACCGGCTTTGGGAAGTAGCCTACAATATTTACTCAGAAATTTAAAGTGCCTACCCAGGAATCCTATTTTGGGGAATATCTTCTAGAAAATAAAAGCACTAGTACATAATGATATATCTACAAGTAAGTCTATTGTAGCATTGTTTTTAGGAACAAAAAATGTTAAATAATCAGAAACCACATAAATAAAACTTTATCACAAGCCAGGCTTGGTGGCACACATCTGTAATCCCAGTACTGGAGAGGCTGGGACAGGAGGATCACAGGTTCAAAGCTAGCCTCAACTATTTAGCGAGACTCTCAGCAACTCAGTGAGACCCTGTCTCCTAATAAAAAATAAAATAGGGCTGGGGGTGTATCTCAGAGCTAGAATGCCCCTGAGTTTAATCCCAGCACCACTGGGAAAAAAGGTATATCACAGAAAAACATATATAATCAGTTCTTATTATTTTAAAACGAAGAAACCTATGTATAATGTATATATGATTCATTTTATTCATTCAACATAGGTACTTTTGAGCTCTCAATATGTGATAAGAGCTATGTGTGGTGGCACATGCCTGGAATCCCAGTACTAGAGAGGCTGAGACAGGAAGATCATAAGTTTTGAGGCCAGCCTTAGCAATTTAGCGAGACCCTCAGCAACTTAACAAGACCCTGTTTAAAAATAAAAAAATAAAATAGGGACTGGAGGTGTATCTCAGAGGTAGAATGGCCCTGGGTTCTACGTGCTGTATCAGTGTATACTTGAAGGAGGATATTAATTATATCAAGATGACAGGAATGGCAAGGGAAGGGCAAGAATAACAATTCTTGGTACACCTCTGTGCTTTTTTGACAAGTTATAAAAAGTATACATTAGTTTTTTTTTTAGTTTCATAAATCTAGTTAAGAGAGGAACTAAGCATTTTACATACACAGAAACAAAAGCTCATTATTCTTAAGTTACTAAGTGAGTTGATCCTCTTAACACCAGAAAGTGGTCACCTTGAGCTGGGATTCAGGCCCAAAGCACAACAGTACCAAGCCTTCAGGGGAAGCTGTTGCCTTAAAACCAGTTTATTGCTCAGTGATCCAGCAGTTCACTCGAGATAAAACACACTTGAAGGAAATGGAAAGAGATATGAAGTAAGTTAACCTTTTCCACTTCAACAAAGACAATGCAAAAGCTAACATCCAATGTCATCAGCTTTTAGAAATGTTTTTTTTCTTCATTCAACCTCATTACAAGCTTGAGTTTCTTTCATCATTTTGCCAATTGTGGTCCTGATTTCCCTAATTTCATAAGCTATCTAAAAGGTATTCTACAACAGTTTAACAACTCAATAGTTGCACAAATGGTTAATAAGTTTCCCTAGGGTTTCCCTAGGGTGATCAGAGTCATCTCTGGAACAGTGATGCTTCTTAAATGAATGGGGGCAATCAAGGCACAATTTTTAAGGAAGATAGATGATAGATGATAGATAGATGGTTGATTGATTGATTGATAATATAGTATTTCTATTGAAGTCTAGCATTAACATTGGACATTATGTCAATCACAATTACTATGGATTCACCAACCACACTCTTTCTACAGGTATAAAAGTCAATTCCAGGAAAAGTGATGGACTCAACAGAGCAAATGCTGTTTTGAGTCAAAGAACAGGGCTGAAGGGAACGGGCGCCCAGAACAAAAGGAGACCATGAGCTCTTGATCCAAGGATAGGAGCAAAATGTAGTTGGGTCTCAGGCACACAGGGACTAGGAATCAGAAAATCTTGAACCAAGGCTGTTCCACCCTCAGCAGCCCCAGCTTCCTGCCTGTGCTCCTCTCTGGAATTGCACCTGCACCGTCCTCATCCTTGGCTCTCTCAACAAATCCCTCAGCTAACTCGCATTGCCTAGAACCCAGGAAAGCAGCTGACCTCAACTCTTGTCATGTCCCTCAACTCCACAACCTCCACTGATTAATATTGCTTTCTTAATTTAAGTTTTCATGGAAAAGCAATCTGATTGGCTTATCCCAACTGGTTTACTAAAAGCCTTTTGCATTATATCATGTCATAGCCCTAGCTGACCTGTGTAATGCTATGATCTCTCTGTCCCAATTCCATGTGGACCACAACCCCTCAGTGGTCACTGTGAGTGCAGAAAGACCCACATGTAGGTAGACATGTCTGACCTAATAGATAGGCCAATGGATTTAATAGATAACCATGTTTCAAAGGTTTATTTGTAAGTCATTTGGAATTTAGGACTTTTTTCCATAGGCAAAAAATAACAATCATAAGAGAGAGGAATAAACATTAATTGCTTTCTATGTTAATCATAGTGATAGAAACTGTAAAATTATTTCCTAATTTCATTTTGTTCATTCATCAGTCCTCTAAGCACTGTATTATCCATATAGTGGTAGGGGTGTATGTGTGTGTGTGTGTGTGTGTGTGTGTGCGTGCGTGTGTGTGTGTGTATGTGTCATATATTATAGTTAGGTTCTAAATGTAGCAATCAACATCTTATTAAAATAAAAATATGTTTTCACAACATCTAAAATAGGATAGATGATAGCCATCATCTAAATCATTGCTTCTATAAGAAAATAGATATCACGTTCCAGTATGGGCTGTTAATAGCACATTTCCCCCCAGTGGGAATAACCACACTTCTTTCCTCTTCCCATATATTTTGTCTAGAAATAGGGCAGTCTTACTCTGGGCCATCAGTGGCACAGCACCCATAGCCTGAGAGAGCAGATCTGGGGTGAGGCACAGACATGAAGAACAGGCAGATGGCAAAAATGAACAGATTGTTTCAATTTTTAAAATTAAGAAAAAAGCACATTAGGGCTTAGAAAGGGGACCAAGCAGTAAGAACTTTAGATGAAGTTTGTTCCCTTTTTTTCCCTAAAGTCTCTGCTTTCTTATTCTATTTATGACTACTTCCAAGGTATTAAGAGATTGTCAGATGTGAAGATGAGGCAGCAGTGAGAGGCTGACAGATACAGACTGCCGCAGCCTGGAAGGGGCTCAACCTATGCATGAGGCACAAAGGGAAAACGGAGAGCGAAAGGGAGAATTCACTGACCCTCTGGAGAACCCATTTGTAAATGCAAGGACATTCATAAGTCAGGCATATGTAAGTCAGGGGCTGTGTGTAATTGGATCGTATAATATGACATTCATCCCTGACTTTTTTCCCCTCACCTAGTCTCCTGGTTTTATATCCCACTTTGATGTGAGATAATATGGTTGTACATGAGTGACTTGAGTTAAAAAATAGACGCATAAAATTCTCTCATGCTAGATACTCAGCAACCTAAATTGTGAGGCACACTTTAGCCAGAGACAATTTCATAGAGAAGAGAAATGTGGCACTGTATTACGCAAATGGAAAACAGCCTTTATTCCCTTATTAAATTTTCAAGGAGTTGCATGGAGATTTAACCACAAAGCTCGCATTATTTAGAGGATTTAATTATTGTTTGTTTCTTTCCTTCATTTTCTGTCTTCAAATAAAAGCATATTTCATTACATGGTGAGCATTAATGCTTTTAGGAAGGTTCAGGGGGAAAAAAATCAGCTTTCCACACACAAAAAAAAAACAACAAAACCATATTCCTTATTATCTACACAAATTAAGAAAAGCCATGCTATTCTGTAATTGGACAGAAAAGGGGGGCAGATATTCAGGTGGTATTTTTTCAGATTACATCTTAGTAGCCAGGCCCTTTCCATTTTAGAATTTGGGAGTGCTGAGCCTGGTCTCGTAGACGGAGGGTGCCACGGACCTTAGGGCAGTGCTTCCTTAGAACAGAATGACCACGGGGAAATCTTAGAAGCAGATCCCTGGGCCCAAGTCCAGACACTCTGGAAGCCAACCCCTAAAAATTTCACCTTGAAAAATGTCTTCCTCAGAATCATTTGAAGTTTAAAGGCACTTGTCATTAAATATATGAACATACATACACGTATATAAACATACATATACCTATCTGCATTATTTCATAAAAACTGTAACTATATATACATGCATACATATATAGAGGTACATATTATTTTCATAAAAACTATTGCCTTTGAGAAGCTGTTTTGTTTTTGTTTTTCTCAAAATAGGACCCTTGTATTATAGCTGGAGTGTCCCTAACCCAAAATACCTGGAACAAGAAGTATTTTGGATTTCAGATTTTTAAATTAGGGATGCTCAACTTGCACTTTTAAGCAGAATCACTTGGCATGCATTATGGTTTGGATTTAGAATGTCCCCCTAGACCTCATGGAGACACAGCAGCCATGCTGGAGGCGGGCTTCATTGCTGAGGACGGCTCTCTGGGGATGTGGCTCGGGGGATTATATATGGTCCTTCCTCCCCTTGCTTGCTGGCTTCCTCTCTCTCTCTCTCTCTCTCTTGCTTCTAGCCTCCATGATGTGAGAACAGAGCTCTCTCTCTCTCTCTCTCTCTTTCTCTCTCTCTCTCTCTCTCTCTCTCTCTCTCCTCTCTCTGCCTCTTGCCACCATGCCCTGAGCTCTAACCAATATAAGCTGGTCTGATGTGGACTGAACCCCCGAATCTCCAGAACTGTGAGCAAATAAATCTTCCATCCTCTAAGCTGTGGTGGTCAGTTATTTTGGATTACAACAGTAAGAATGCTGACTGAAACAGCATGTTTGTAAAAAACATGCAGATTTTTAGATCAATTGGATCAGATTATCTGGGAGGTGGGATCCAGAAATCTTCCCTTTTAACAAGCACCCCATTTCAGTCTTATTCCTACTAAAGTTTGAGAATCACTGCCTTAAGAGGCTTTCTTTTTCTCTTTAAGAAATAACCCCTTGTTTATTTTACTTCTTCTATTCCATCATTAATTTCTTTAACACAAAATTGCCTCTTCCTATTTTGACTATTCAATTAATAATAAGAGAAAGAAATCTCTTTGGCATGTTCTCACACAACCTTTAGGTTTTGCTAGATGAGCCAGGAGACCTGGGGCAGTTCTGCACTGGTGAGGCCACTTCTGGCCATTTTCCACAGGACAACCCTTTCTTCATCCATGAGGAAATGGGACTTATAAATGGCATCAGCAAGCTAGATCTTGAGGTTGTAAAGGCCTTGACAAGTTCTGCTTACTCCACAGCCCCCTTTATATTCTGATGTACTCACTAATCCATAGAATATCAGCAGAAATAGTGTGTGGTGATTCCAGACCCAGGATTTTTAAAGTTGGGCATTCCTTTCCAGTATCTCTCTCCCCATCTTCCAGATGAATGTTAAGGACTTCAAGATCTTAAGGGATGGTGGAGCCACAAGTCAAAGGACCTTGGGTCTCTGAATCAC
>PVJS01064559.1:0-10200 GCA_004027185.1 Glis glis | reverse complement strand
GTGGCGGAGGGCCTCACTAAGTAGAGAGAGAGAGAGAGAGAGAGAGAGAGAGAGAGAGAGACAGGGAGGGAGGGAAGGAGAGAGAATGCTCGCGTGCGCACGTGCGCGTGCGCATGCGCAAGCTGAGGCTGGCCGCGAACCCGGATCCTCCGGTCTCCGCCTCCCACGCTTGGGATTACAAGCGTGAGCCACCACACCCGGCTGTCTCTTTTCTTCTTATAAGGATACCAGCTATATAGGATTAAGGGCCCACCCTGCTCTAGGCTAAGCCCATCTTTAATTACATCTGGGGTGGCCTATTTTCAGGTGTGGAAATGGGCAGGAGGGATCTCTTGGGTGGTGGAAACATTCTAAAATTGGATTGTGGCAATGGCTGTACAACTCTATTAATTTACTAAAAATAATTGACTGTTACACTTTGATTGGTTGAATTTTATGGCATACAAATTACACCCCATTAAAACTATTTTTAAAAAGTAACTTGAACAGATCTCAAGATTGCCAGGAGTGCTCCCTTACACTTGTGAAGCACTTTATAGCAAAAAATGTTCTCATTCTCACTACCCCATGTAAGCTTTGAACTATCCTGGTGAGGAGATATCGTACAGGCAGCCCTTCATATCTGTGGTTTCCAAATCTGTGGGTTCAACAAATGCAGATTTGGAAATGCAAAGACTGAAGATATTTGAAAAAAAATCTCATCTGCACTAAACATGTACAGACTTTATATATTGTCATTATTCCCCAAACAATGCAGCACAACTATTTATATAACATTTACATTATATTAGACATTATAAGTAATGTAGAGATGATTTAAAGTATACAAGAGTATACACACAGGTTGTATGCAAATACTACACTCTTTTATATAAAGGACTTGGGCATCTGCAGATTTTGGTATGGGGGTGGGGGTCCAGGAACCAATCCCGCCCAGATACCAAGAGACAATGATAATTATTATCTCATTTTATAGTGGAGGAAACTGAGGCTCGGAGTTAAGTGACTTAAGTGGAAGGTCTGCAGTCCTTCCCTTGCACAGTTCCAACACCTGATGAATCTTAGGTCCATGAACACCTTTCTCCTGGTCCAACATACGCAGGAATGGCAGTGGGGGCCAGGTGCCCATTGTTTTCTTCTGCTCTTCTGTCTCATCTTCCAGTTGATCTTCCTTCTGCCCCCACCCCTGCTGGTTCTTTGTGCTGGGTGGGGCCTGCAGGGTTGCCTCCCGCAGTAGCTGCTTCAGCCCTGGACCACCTTACTTGAGGGAGGGGGTTGATTCTTAATTGGAAAGTGCCTGGAGTAAGTTGGAGGAGGGGGTTGGAGCAGATTAAGGATTTTGAGCCACGTCTTGAAGCCAGTTATTTTCATCCTTGGCTGGGCCTCAAAGTCATGTATGTCCAAGCTTTTAAATACACACAGGCTGGGGCCCAAGGCCAGTTCTACTGAATCCAATTCTACAGATGGGTGGGGAGCAGGACCTGGGCACCTGCATTTTGACAGTTCATTCTGATACCCGTCACGGTTGAAATTCTTCATGTAGGCAGTAAGAAGCTGTCAAAGGAAGGGAGTGACAGCACTGTTTTAGGAAGAGGAATTTGGCAATTATGGGTGAGAGAGAGGGGAGAGGAAGGAAATTGGAGGTAGGGAAACTAGGTAGGAGGCTCTGGAAATGGCCCAGGGATGAGCTATGCTAAGGTCTGAAGCTGGCTGGCGCTGGGGGACAGCATGAAAGGGGTGGGTGTGGAAGATGCTCGAAGGGCTCCAAAGCATTTGGGTACAGGGGAGGCGGTGTTGGATGAGAGGGGGGAGGAGCAGGAACTGAAGGAGAAAAGATGAAAAGCAAATACTTTTCCTTACTCTTCCCCTAGTCATCAATTCTTCATTTTGAGGGTGAAACTTGCAGCAGTGGCTTCTATGTTTCCTTTATTGGCACTCAGGTTGGATGATAGGTAGAGTCGGGGCTGCAGCCCACAGGTGTGCAAAAGCCGCAGGAACACAGTGTGTCTTCTTTAGAGGGTTTGGCAAACCTTTGTTGTAAAGGACCAGATAGTAAATATTTTAGGCTGTGCAGGCTAGATGACTCTGTAGTGCCTATTCAGCTTTGCCAGCACAGTGTGAACACAGCCACGACAATGTCTACGTGAATGAGCGTGGCTGCCTTCCAATAAAACTTCATTTATGAAGCCAGGTGCTAAGCTGGATTTAGTCTGCTGGCTGTGGCTTGCTGACTCCTAAGCTACAGCACCAGTTTTACTAGGTTTGTGGGAAATGATATTTTTCACAACTCCAGTGTTTACAAGGTCTCCAATGTTAAGGATCACCTTTTCATTAACATGCAACCGATACTGTTCTGTAAGTACAGGTTGCACAATGTGCAAAGACACCTAAGCAAGGTGACAAGTGGGGGCTGAAATCAGCCTGGTAACAGGTGCAATCCTGGGGAAGGGGCAGCTTTTGTAATTCATTGTTCAGATGGGGCCCCTTTTTTGGTAGTTTGCATAAAGGAACCATATATGATGACAGCCTTGCTATATGTATTAGTTAGCTTTCTGTTACTCCAACAAAATACCTGAGACAATAACCTTAAAAAGAAGAAAGGTTAGCCAGACATGGTGGCGTATGCTTGTAATCCCAGTACTTGGGAGGCTGAGACCAGAGGATCTGGGTTCATGGCCAGCCTCAGCTACTTAGTGAGGCCCTCGGCAACTTAGTGAGACCCTGTTTCAAAAATAAAGAATGAAAAATAGTGCTGGGGGTATAGCTTGGAGGTAGAATGCTCTGGGTTTACACACACACACACACACACACACACACACACACACACACACACACACAAAAGAAAGGTCTATTTTGGCTCACAATTTCAGAGGTTTCGGTCCAAGGTTGCTTGATCCCGTTGATTTTGGGCCTGTGGTGAATCACAGCAGGGAGTATGTGGTAATGAATCTGCTCACCTTATGGTGGCTGGGAAGTGAAAAAGAGAGGAAGGGGCTGGTGGTCCCACGCCCCCCACGACCCAACTTCCTTCCACTGGGCTCCGCCTCCTAAGGTTCCACCACCTCTCAATGTGCCGCAGGCTGAAGACCAAGCCTTCAACACATGGGCCTTGGGAGACATTCAAGATCCAAACTCTAGCAATATACTCCACACTGTCATCCCACCTGCCTCCAGTGGCCGGGTCTCCCTCTCCAGGACTGCTTGAGCTCCTGGGGACAGCTGTCTCCAGTGATGTGTACCTTGTTTGCCAGGTGGTGGCCTGTGCCTTTCTATTAGTTACTCCTGGCCATCTTGGAACTCCCTCCCCAGGCTGCTCCTCTGGTCTCCTTTCCCACAACGGTAGACTCAGCGGTCTCTGATTCCAAGGCATTTCTCAGACAAGTTCAGCAGGAGAACTAGACCTGGCTCAGGCCTGAGTCAAACAGACCTTTTGAATTACAGCTCAAAAATAGGAACCTTCAGCCGGGTGTGGTGGCACACGCTGTAATCCCAGTACTTGGGAGGCTGAGACAGGAGGATCCGGGTTTGCGGCCAGCCTCAGCTACTTAGTGAGGCCTCCACAACTTAGTGAGACCCTGTTTCAAAATAAAGAACAAAAAATAGGGCTGGGGGTGTAGCTTGGAGGTAGAATGCCCCTGGGTTCCATCCCCAGTACTGCAAAAAAAAAAAAAAAAATAGGAACCTTCACTGCAGGCACCAGCCATCTCTGTCTCTATGTGTTGTAGCTAAAGCCAGTCTTTTTAGATGATTCATCAGTTACAATATCTGGTTAGAAGTATCTAGTATATGTGTGTGTTGGGGGGGGGTACTAGGGTTTGAACCCAAGGGCATTCTACCTCTGAGCTGCACCCTCAGCCCTATTTGATTTTCTTATTTTGAAATAGGGTCTCCTAGCTGGGTGTGGTGGTGCACGCTTGTAATCCCAGTACTTGAGAGGCTGAGACCGGAGGATCCAGGTTCGCGGCCAGCTTCAGCTACTTAGTGAAGCCTTCCGCAACTTAGTGAGACCCAGTTTCAAAATAAAGTATAAAAAATAGGGCCAGGGGTGTAGCTCGGAGGTAGAACACCCCTCAGTTCAATCCCCGGTACCGCAAAAAAAAAAAAAAAGAAAAAGAAATAGGGTCTCCTGTCTCAGTCTCCCAAGGACTGGGATTACAAGCGTGCGCCACCACGCCTGGCAAGGAGCACCTAAGTTTGAACCACTCGCCTGTCTCAGACCTTCCTTTCTAAGGAGAAGCCTCACATCCAATGACCCAAATGACTTCCAGCCTTAGAGCCTGCCGCCAAACAAACGAGGATTTTAATGGAAGTGAATGCACAACTGCACACATTTAAAAAAAAACACACAAAACTTGGAAGAAATTTTGCATTTTTCCAGGGTAACTTTGAGCTATGGCCCCAGGCTCCTGGGTGCAATGCCTCTGGGCTCTGTCATTAGAGCTACTTCAGTAGACAGTGTGCAACAGCCCTGAATTAAGAACTTTCCTCTCATTTAGCATGGGTGCACGGACTTCTTAGGAAGTGTATATCTAGCATCAAACACGATTGCCTGTGGCCAGTTTAAATGAGCTCGCCTTCTCCTTTTTAAACTCCATCCTCATTTTCCCACTGACAGGTTTGGCTCGCCGCTTTGAGGCTGCTTGGTTTAGCAAACTCCAGTTCCCTGCTGGGTCTGCACATTGGTTCTCCTGAAAATGTAAGGAAATTCTGGTCCTCAAAAACCCAAGATCTGATTTGTTCATTCAGGTCTTAGCTCTCCCAGACCCATGCACCAGCACGCAGCAGGGCTCTTCCGCTTTTCCCAGGGAGACGGCTACAGCATCAGAGGAAGGGGCAGACCACAGGGACATCTGGCCTCAATGACATTGTCCCTCTCCCCAACTCCTGAGCTCCAGAGACTCTCTTGCCCCTGATTTGTCTGCTTGTAAAACCATTGTGAGTTGCTTTGATATTTTCTAACTGATGTTGCCTTGTTAATGTGAAGTAAAAAAAAAATGAGGCTTTTCAGTCTTAGGGATTTTTTTTTCTTAAACAAAACACAGAACAGGCCAGGCGTGGTGGCGCACGCTTGTAATCCCAGTACTTGGGAGGCTGAGACCGGAGAATCTGGGTTGGCGGCCAGCCTCAGCTACTTAGTGAGGCTCTCCGCAACTTCGTGAGATCCGGTTTCAAAATAAAGTATAAAAAATAGGGCCGGGGGTATAGCTCGGAGGTAGAACACCCCTGGGTTCAATCCCCGGTACCGCAAAAAAAAAAAAAAAATTAAAACACAGAACAGACCAGGCTTTAGCACCAGAGGAAGAACTTTTAGGTGGAGGAGGTATTTGGGCCTCCGAATTCCACTTGAAATCCTTCCCTGGGCCCAAGGATGTGCTTATTGGTCCTCTGAGTCAACAATACCAAACTTTCTGCCCTTGGTGCTCCAGCCCACATGGACTGGCATTGGCCGGGGAACTAAATCCAAAGGCACCATCAACCTTAGATCTGGGCAACTGATGCCCTTGTCCTTTGCTTTTTTTTTTTTTTTTGTACTGAGGATTGAACCCAGGGGCATTCTACTTCCAAGCTATACATCCAGCCCTTTTTAATTTTTTTTTGAAATAGGGTCTCACTAAATTGCTGAGGGTCTCGCTAAGTTGCTGAGGCTGACCTCAAACCTGCAATCCTTTTGTCTCAGCCTCCCAAGTACTAGGATTACAGGTGTGTGCCACCCCCCCCCCGCTATCCTTTACTTTATAGAATCCTCTGCTGAGCCCCTCCTCTGGCTGGGCCCCTCCCCATGAAGTGAGAACAAGTGGCCACGGTTATGTGCAAATATTACACCATTTCATGTTAGGGACTTGAACATCCACAGGTTTTTCAAGGACAGTTCAGGCTCTAGGTACCCAGGGTCCTGGAATTCTTGGTTGAGATGACTCAAGTCCTCTTCCAGGGCTTTTGATGAACTCTTTCCAAACCCATCCTCCCAGAGGTGGGCAGTGAATCCAATATACACACGTGGGTGCCTAAGCGGTGGCCAAGGGGCAGCCCCTTGCTGGTGGGAGCACGTGCATGAAGCTTGGGCGAGGTGGTCTGCACACAGGCATGCAAGGCTCTCTGTAGAAAGAACAGGACCAGGGCTACACAGAAAAGCAGCCTGAGCTATGGGCCAGGGAGCGCCACTTAAACTCTTGGCTCAGCCCCTGCAAATGTTAGGGGTGGGCCTGCCCAAGGAAAAACAGATGGGGACTATCCAGAGAAAATACAAGAATCATGAAAGCAATACATTTGCTAGAACTCCTGTTTCAGTGGGGGAGAAGTATCCCCCAAACTATTGCACTGATAAACCAGGACACAAGGCTTAGTTTATTTTTCAATTTAAAATTTACATAAAATATTGATTATCCTAGTTGCAAAAGCATTTATTTTATTATTTATTATTATTTTTGAAACAGGGTCTTGCTAAGTTGCTGAGGGTCTCGCTATGTTGCTGAGGCTGGCCTTGAACCTGCAATCCTCCTGTCTCAGCCTGACAAGTACTGGGATTACAGGCATGCACTTATTTTTGAAATGGTGGTAATAGGTCCTTATGTTGCTGTAAGGATAAAATGAGAACAGGCACAGTATCTAGAGGAGAGAAGCACTTAACACATATTGATAGGATTGTTCTTTTCCTATTTTCCACCAGCTGGTACCTACGATAATATTCAAAGCCTTTTTTCTTCATTTGTCTTGCATTGTCTGGTGTGATATAGTTAATAAAAAACAGATACGAAGCTGAGTGTGGTGGCACATGCCTGTAATTCCAGTACTTGGGAGGCCAAGACAGGAGAATCGTAGGTTCAAGGCCAGCCTCAGCACCTTAGTGAGGCCCTCAGAACTTAGTAAGACCCTGTTTCAAACTAAAAAATAAGCCGGGTGTGGTGGCGCACACTTGTAATCCCAGTACTTGGGAGGCTGAGACCAGAGGATCCGGGTTCGCGGCCAGCCTCAGCTACTTCGTGAGGCCTCCGTAACTCAGTGAGACCCTGTTTCAAAATGAAGAATAAAAAATGGGGCTGGGGGTGTAGCTCGGAGGTAGAATACCCCTGGGTTCAATCCCCAGTACCGCAAAAAAAAATAAATAAATAAAAATAATAAACAAACTAAAAAATAAAATAGGGCTGGGGGTGTATCTCAGAGGTAGAATGCCCCTGGGTTTTATCCTCAGTACTACAAAAAAAAAAAACCCCAAACAAACAAACAAAACACACGAACAAACAAAAAACCAGATACTAAGATGTTTTTAAATGTCAAGTTAAGACAAGTTACTAACTGCTCTCATAAAATACGAGAGCAAACTGTAGCGCAGGATCAAAAGCAATTATTTTCCCACTTTTTGGAGGAGCCAAAATTCCCTTAAGGGTGTGCAGCAGGTAAGTGTGAGGACATGCTCAGAATGTGAGTGATGTCACTGTCACAGCCCAGGCCAGACTCCAGCTGGGGCATCTCTCAAGTTTGATGAGGGTGTGATTCAATCCAGTCTTGTCTGAAAAGAAAGGAAGGGCTGAAAAACCACGCTGACGCTGACGAGCCAGGCAATCTGCCTACATCAAAACACAGTATCTGCGGGTAGTGTGCCCACGCCGGGAGGCTGTGAGGGATGTGGCTGCTGCTGGGAGTCACGGTCCTCGTCCCTTACGCCCCTGTAGCTCTTTGCTGTTTGCAGAGGGCTGCCACAGACATGAGCTCACATCACCCTGCCGTGGAGACTGAGCAGTGCTTGTCCGCACAGAGCGCCCTAGCCAGAACCCCCACATCTTCCCCAACTCACTTGAGAGCATTTAGAGAGAATGACATTGGCTTTGTGGGTTGGGTTACTGTGTTCTCAGGAAGTGGCTCATCAGTGACCACTGGGACTCAGTTATCACCCTCTGTGGGACCTCTAACAAGGGCACGGGCCACAGGATGCCTTCAGGAAAACAAAGTATGGCCAAGCCCATGCCTCCACCCCTAAGCCCTGGGGTGCAGCCCTTCCCAGACAACCCTGCTGATGGGGAGGCTATTGTGCATGCACTCTGTGGGTACAGGTGTGACTCTCCTCTGCTTGCCCTGGAGGAGCGGTGGCTTCTCCCACCGATGGGCATCAGGAGACTTGTGGTTTGAGCCACAGATGTCTGAAAGGGATCTCTGGTCTGCGGATCCGGTTGGATGGAGAAGCCCTGGGCACATGGGTACCTCTGAGAGCTTGGAGCCAGATGCTCAACATCCTTACCATGGAAAGGGGAAGTGTTGCTTGGCAGCTTTTGCCTCTTTCCACTGCACGTGGGGCTCTGGCTAGGGAAATGGGAGAAGAAAATGATCTTTAGAAGGCCCATCAGGCTCAGCAGGTCTCAGGAGCCAAGGCAAGGCCTTTCCTCAAATGGCAGCAGACCTCTCTCCTCTGTGGTTCCGTTCCATGCTGCTCTGCTGTTTCCTGGTAGAGGAGGAAAGATATTGGCTACCTCCTTCCCAATCCTCAGGGTATTTAACCCTCTCGGAAGACAGAGGGAACACATCCCCAGGGAAACAGGGTGGGCCTGGAAGGGTGCACAACCTGGGGTCTGATGTCCAGAATCAGTGCTGGAATTGGGTGTGGTGGTGCACGCCTATAGTCCCAGTACTTGGGAGTCTGAGACAGGAGGATTGCAAGTTCAAGGCTAGCCTGGGAAACTTAGCAAGACCCTGTTTCAAAATAAAAAATAAAAAGGGCTGGGGGTGTAGCTCGGTGCTAGAGTTCCCCTGGGTTCAATCCTCAGCATAGCGTGTGTGCGCATGCGCGTGCGCACACACATGGATCAGTGTCGGGCCCTGGTCTGGATCAGGTGAACAGAGCTCACATCAGTAGGCTGAAGATAGGACAGGGTTCCAGGAATGTGAAACTGAAGAGGAAGAAGGTAGAGCTAGTGAAGGGGGGGGGGGCGGCAGAGCAGACACCATTGGAACCAGCAGGCTCCAGGTGGAAAAGAAGCAGGGGTGTCCAGGACTTTCACCAGAGGTGACAGCAGCATGTGGAGCTGGTCCCTCCTGATTGCTGGTCCCATAGATTCATCAGAGTTAAAAGAGAGAGGCCAGCCGGGCATGGTGGTGCACACCTGTAATCCCAGTACTTGGGAAGCTGAGACAGGAGGATTGCAGGTTTGAAGCCAGCCTCAGCAAGACCCTGTTTCCAAATAAAAAATAAATAGGGGGTCGGGCGTGGTGGCGCACACTTGTAATCCCAGTACTTTGGGAGGCGGAGACCGGAGGATCCGGGTTCGCGGCCAGCCTCAGCTCGCTCTCTCTCTCTCTCTCTCTCCCTGTCTCTCTCTCTCTCTCTCTACTTAGTGAGGCCCTCTGCAACTTCGTGAGACCCGGTTTCAAAATAAAGTATAAAAAATAGGGCCGGGGGTGTAGCGCGGAGGTAGAACGCCCCTGGGTTCAATCCCTGGTACCGCAAAAATAAATAAATAAATAAATAAATAAATAAATAAATAAATAGGGCCGGGGATGTAGCTTGGAGGTAGAATGCCCCTGGGTTCAATCCCCAGTACAAAAGAGAGAAAGAGAGAGAGAGAGAGAGAGAGAGAGAGAGGGAGGCCACCCCAAATTATTCATTCTTATCAGGAATATTGTATAAATTAAACTAAAAACCCTATAGGATTAAAAACAAAATTTTTTACACACTGACATCCACTTTCCTTTCTGGCATGACCTCTACTAATTCTCTTTGTGTTAACCTACACCCCAGCCAAAACAATCCTGTGTTTTTCTTAATACACGGCACTGCCCTGGCTCTGTGCCTGACGAGGTCATTTGCTGCCCTCCAAAATGTCAATTCACTGGCTTCCTGCCAGTGGGAATCCTGCTCATCTATTGTGAACAGGCAAGTCATGTAAGAGGTAAAACCAGGAAGGATATAGAAATATATAGAATAGTTACTGAAGAAATGTGAATTAAAATGACAATGAGGCACCATGGCAGAGCTCTGAAATTACAGCAAGTTCAAAGAAAACAAAAACCAAGCCGGGCGTGGTGGCGCACGCTTGTAATCCCAGTACTTTGGGAGGCGGAGACCGGAGGATCCGGGTTCGTGGCCAGCCTCAGCTCTTTCCCTGTCTGTCTGTCTCTCTCTGTCTCTGTCTCTCTCTCTCTCCTTAGTGAGGCCCTCCGCAACTTCGTGAGACCCGGTTTCAAAATAAAGGATAAAAAATAGGGCCGGGG
>PVJS01064558.1:0-10199 GCA_004027185.1 Glis glis | reverse complement strand
GGAGAGAGAGAGAGAGAGAGAGAGAGAGAGAGAGAGAGCTGAGGCTGGCCGCGAACCTGGATCCTCCGGTCTTCGCCTCCCAAAGTACTGGGATTACAAGCGTGCGCCACCACGCCCGGCATAGGATGCCTCATCTTGCCACTTATATTCAACATAATTCTGGAAGTCCTGGCCAGAGCAATTAGGCAAGAAAGTGAAATAAAAGGCATCCAGAACAGGAAGGAAGAAGTAAAACTATGCTTGTTTGCAGATGGCATAATCTAACATCTAGGAAATCCTAAAGAGAACACACACACACACACTTAGAATTAATAAATGAATTCAGTAAAGTCACAGAATACAAAACCAACATACAAAACTCAGTTTTGTTGCTATATTCTAGCAACAAACCACCTGAAAAGAGAAGTAGAAAACCAATCCTGTTTATAAGGGCATTAAAAAGAATAAAATACCTAGGAATATGCAATGAAAACTATAAAACATTGATGAAGAAATTAAAGAAGCTAGGCATGATGGTGCACACCTGTAATTCCAGTACTTGGGAGACTGAAACAGGAGGATTCACTAAATGTACAGAGAGGGAGGGGAGGGGAGCAGGATGGGATGCGCGTTAAACACAAGTGATGTATACATGTATGTTTATTTCTGTCTGAACCTCACTATGATATATGATTACAATGCACCAGTAAAGGCATAAAATATAATAATAAAAGTATCAAGTGATATCTTACTAGAGGCTGTGATAAGTAATGAGTACATATGTTAAGAAACACAAAAAGAATGACTGATTTGCCTTTTGGAAAGTATTTTATTTAGAATTTGCTGTGTAACTAGTAAGTTTTTACAAAAAAAATTACAGTATGTGAAATACTTACTTATCTTACTTCTTTTTTACTTTTTTATTTTTTGACCCAGGTCTTGCCAAGTCTCCCAGTCTGGCCTCAAACTGCAATCCTCCTGCCTCAGCCTCCCAAGTAGCTGGGGTGACAGATGTGTGCCACCATGCCCGTTTCTTCCTTACTTCTTTATGAATTTTCCCTTTCCTTCTCTCTTCTCTCTTTTCTTTCTCTGTAACTGCTGGAACTTTAATGGAGAAAATATGCTCAATTCATCTGTGTTGTAAAAGGCTTTGCTTGTACAGTAAAAGGAAACTCAGAGTCTAAAGAGGGGTGTTAATGGTGGATTCTAAAAGCCCCACCAGCATTTGTACTTTTGACTCTATCATCTTTTTATCATGCAACGAAAGACATAAGCCAACAAAATGTACTATCCATACAAAATAACTGTCACTGTTTTGTTAACCCAAGACTTGACCCCGGTACATGTAATTTCAGGTTTAAAATCAGATCAAAGGCGCAGCTGGGGTGTGTGAGTGCAGTGACCTCCACAGACTCGAGTTCCCTGAAGGGAAGGACTCAGTCTTTCTCACTGTTGCCTCTTCTTGCCCAGCGAGCTGCAGGTAGTGTCTGAGGGCTTGGGCTGCACCCTCTGAGCGAGTGAACTGGCATCCTGGCACCTGTGACGGGTCAGTGTGGTTTGCTGGGAAGGAGGCTGCATGGGGAGCAGGAGAGAGGAGCCTCTCAGAAGTTCTTCCAGGCACGTTAGGCTACAGTTCCCTCATGAAGTAAAGTGTTTGGGCTAAGTGGTGTTCTTCAGTCTCTTCCAGCTTTAAAATTTATATTTTAAAATAGAAGAAAATGTATCTACTATTTATTTTTATCTTTTTATTTTGGAATAATTTCAAACTTACAAAGAAGTTGCAATAGTGCAATTACCTTTGTTTACCCTTCACTCAGATTCACCAATTGTTAACCTTTTGTCCCATTTGCTTTATCATTCCCCTTACCGTGTGTGTGTGTGTGTGTGTGTGTGTGTGTGTGTGTGTGTGTGTGAGTGCGTGTGTGCGCGCACACTAGGGATTGAACCCAGGAGTGTTCTACTTCTAAGCTACACCTCCAGCCCTATCTTATTTCTTGTTTGGAAACAGGCTCTTGCTAAGTTGCTGAGAGTCTCGCTAGGTTGCTGAGGCTGGCCTCGAACTTGTGATCCTCCTGTCTCAGCCTCCCAAGTACTGGGATTACAGGCATGCACCACCACACCTGGATCCTACCCTCTTTTTGAAACATGTTTTTCTAAAACATCTGAGAGTTAATAGCAGATATCATGTCCTGTATCACCATATACTTCAGAATGTATTTCATAAATGCAATGATGTTTTCTTATATAACTCTGATCTATTTATCAAATTCAAGATAGTTAACATTGATTCAATAACATTATCTAATAAATAACATATTAATTTTTCCAGTTGTCCCAGTAATGTTTTCTATATCAACTTTTTCCTCTTGCTCCAAGACCTAGTCCAAAATCACACATTGCATGTCTCTTTATCATGTCTCTTTAGTCTCCTTATGTTCTGAACAGAGCTGAGGAGTTGTTCTTTGTCCTGGACAAGTTTGACATTTTTTAAAATTGCAGGTCAATTTGTTGTAGGAAGTTTCTTAATTTGGGTTTGTCTGATGTTTCTACATGATTAGATTGAGGTTATGCACTTTTGATAGTAATATTACATTAAATGATATTGTGTTCTTCTCAGTGCATCACATTAGGAGGTACATGATATCATGAAGCCGTGTGCAGTGGTGCACACCTGCATCCCAGTGACTTAGGAGGCTGAAGCAGGAAGATTGAGGAGTTCAAGACCAGCCTGAGCAATAAAATGAGACCTTGTCTCAAAATAAAATTAACATGTGAATTTCATAGGGGAAATTGTTCCATTCTCATTGGATTTGGGCTCTGTCTATAAGACCGGAAACAAATGGAAATATTTACTAAATTACTCAAATACTGGCATTTTCTAGATTAAAGAAAATGCATCTCAATTTTAGTTTCTCTCTAGATAATTTTATTTGCATGTTAGATAGCCTAAAAATGATTCCTCTTCACAACTTAAGAAATCTCAATGAGCTGGGCGTGGTGGCGCACACCTGTAATCCCAGTACTTGGGAGGCTGAGACCGGAGGATCCGGGTTTGTGGCCAGCCTCAGCTACTTAGTGAGGCCCTCTGCAACTGAGTGAGACCATGTTTCAAAATAAAGAATAAAAAATAGGGCTGGGGGTGTAGCTCGGAGGAGGTAGAATGTCCCTGGGTTCAATCCCCAGTACCGCAAAAAAAAAAAAAAAAATCTCAATGAATGTGGGAAGTATTTGGGAATTCAGATGACTTCATTCTGGAACCCACAGGATGATGGGATTATTTTCTGTAATAAATCCTAAAGATCCTGTTGGTAACATTATGCTAGGCAGGAAAATCAAGGCTAACCAGAAAATAAGGTCAAATGATGGTAGAACAAGAACACAGGTCTCCTGACCCTTACTCCAATACTTTTTTGCTACATTCTTGCTCCCATTTGTCACCATTTGGAAGCAAATCTGGCATTTATTTTATTTGTAAAGAATCAATTAACCAGTGACTACATACATTTGGCACATTGCATACATAGTGCCCTCAGGAGAGCACCACGGGGTGACGCCCCTAATAAAAACAATAACCACCTGGGATTCACTGGGCCATTTGGGGGCGCTGTAGTGTTACTGCTGAGCAGCAGCTGGCACTGTTAATATACATTGATTTTATTATAAAATCTGGAAAAGGGAAGTAGTATTCCAGAGATTTACTATGTGGTTGTTCCTCCTAAAGTTAGTGATACTTCACTTATTTGGAAAAGTCCTGTCAACTCTATGATTGCTATGATATTTATTTTCATCTCCCCTAATACCATTTGTCTGTGGAGGACTTGTCTGAGGGCTTCTTTTCCCCCTTATATATAATTGAGGCAACTTGCAAACTTAGCTCCAAGTGTTTGGTACTTCATTTGGTATTGGGAAGTCATTTATTTACCACACAGGTGATGCTAGAGACTTGGGACATTATAGGGTCTAATAACCTTTAAAACAGTTCATACTTTTGGCCTGTTTATATGATGTTTAAATAGAAAAAATTTTAATGTACTCAATTTTTATGAATTTTATTTAGTTTAAAATAACTATAGGGTTGATTATTTTCTTCTTATTTAGATAAAACTATCAAGAAAATAAACATATTTCATATTTCATGGTACTACTTTTTGTTTTTTGGAACAAATGGGCAAGCTATTTTATAAGTCACACATATAAGAAACCTCACAAAAATATGAAAGTATCAGCATTTCCGTAATCCTTAATGAATTTGGGCCTTGATTATTTGCACTGTATGCAAACCTTTACTGGATGATCATCACCTTTAACCTCATTTGAATTATGCAGACAAAAGTTATTTTCTGTCCTCTTATAAAAATTCCTTGAAGATATCATTAAAAGTACATTTAAAGAAGTGTGTCAGATGAGAAAAATCATAAATAATAAAATGGTATTCACATTTGGTTCATTTGAAAATAAAAAAATTTAGTTTTCCACTTCAGGGTGAGAGAAGCTACACCTTCTAGAACCATGACATCATATGAAATGTTGACATGTATTATCAACCTAATTAACTATTTGCTGTTCAAATTGTGGTGAAAGTACACTGAAACTTCTTTTGTACTCTTATCGCTGGTTTAATACCAAATTGCCTGGCATCTGTGTATCAAGGCTTTGATCTAATACTCCATCAGTTGTTGGCTCAGGCACAAGAGACTGCAGAGTACACAAAGCTGTCACTGCAGACTCCAGGGAAAAGAGGCTGTTGATATACAGCCCTGATTAGCTAAGTCAGTCAATATTTGCATGATGCAATGATAATGCCTTCTTTATGTTAGATTGTTATTTCACTGAAGCAAGTAGGAAACTTCCTTTTCAAGAGCTTGGTGTATTTTTTAGACATTCTCCCTCCCCCTCTCAGGTACATATATAGCATATTTCCTTTCATCTTTCTTCATTTCCCTTCCTGCCTTCAACATTTGACCACACACAAATACAACGCAATAATGCATATTCTTGAGGAGTTCACATTGTTTTTCATATGTAAAGGAATTTTGTTAAAGTCATGATCTTGCTTGTAATATATGAAAATCTTAGAATTGGATTTGCCTGTTTCATTTTCTTGTGTCTTAAATGTAAAAAGCTGGTAATTTTTTCCCTTTCATTTCCTTCCTTCCTTCCTTCCTTCCTTCCTTCCTTCCTTCCTATCTTCCTTCCTTCCTTCCTTCCTTCCTTCCTTCCTTCCTATCTTCCTTCCTTCCTTCCTTCCTTCCTTCCTTCCTTCCTTCCCTTTTTTCTTTCAGTACTGGGAAATGAAATCGGGGCATTCTGCATCTAAGCTATACCCCTATCCCTTTTTATTTTTTATTTTGAAATGGTCTTGCTAAGTTGTTGAGGCTGTCTTTAAACCTGTGGTTGGGATTATAACTATGAGCCACCGTGCTCAGCTTGTTCTTATATTCTATTCTCTAATCTTTGGTTAGTTGATTTGTAAAATAAGAACACTGATGCCTTTCCTTTACATAGTTTTTAACTGATATGTAGTAATCATATATATTTATGGAGTATAGTAAAATAACTCTATATGTGTGTACAATATGTAATGATTGAATGTGAGTCATTAGCATTTCCATCTCCTTAAATATTTATCATTTTTTTGTGTTGGGAATCTTTAAACTTTTCTCTTCTAAGTTGTGTGTGTGTGTGTGTGTGTGTGTGTGTGTGTGTATGTGTGTGTGGTGCTCGGGATTGAACCCAGGGGCATTCTACCTCTGAGAGACACCCCCAGCCCTATTTTATTTTTTATTTGGAAACAGGGTCCTGCTATGTTGCTGAGAACCTTGCTAAGTTGCTGAGGTTGGCTTCGAACTTGTGATCTTCCTGTCTCAGCTTCTCAAGTACTGGGATTATACACATGGGCCACCACACCCAGATAGTTTTTATAAAATATATAATAAATTGTTGTGAACTATAGTCATCTTATTGTGTTGTAGAACATCAGAACTTATTCCCCCTGTAACTGTATTTTAGTGCCCATTATCCAATCTCCCTCTATCCTTCCTCTCCCCATACCCTTCCTATCCTCTAGAAAACACTTATGTCTTGATTCTACTTTTTAGTATAGACCTCAAGCTAGTAGACCTTTTAATATTACTCAAGGTTATAAAAATGAATCTATACTAATAATATTTGAATGAAGGCAATAGAAAGTTATGTTAAGCTCCCATCAAGAGTTGAAAATTCTTTATATTTTCCTTATTTCACATTATTTTAGAGTTCTTGGCTTTTGCAAAGAGAATTGGATATTCATAAAATTCTACTTATACTTAGTAAATATTTCCAACATTCTATTATCTGAGATGTTCTTTCTCTCTCCAACACTCTTTCTACTTCTTGTTCTTTTAGTAAATGAAAAGAAGTTAATTGTGATTTAAAAAAACAGCCCAACTTATATCTCATTTGAAGTCATTCAATCAACATTTATGGAGTAAGTAGCCTTATGGGCCAAACACTGTGTTATCTACTGGAGGGAACAAAAAACAAGCAAGACACTGTCCCTGCTCTCAGACAGTGTATAGCTCAGTACATGAATTGGCCTATAAGCTCAAGTAAGTAACATGGAGGAATATAGAAATTATGATAAGGCTCAGTATAATGTATATTCTGGGCACAGAGGAAGAAGGGGCCACTTCTACCTGGACTGGGTGGTCTGCAGCTTTGGAGCCACAGGAGGCACAGGAAAGGTTGCAAAGAGGAGCATCCTGGCAAAAAAGCAGTGCTAGCCAAGATAAAGAAGTGAGGAATGATCAGGACATTAGAAGCAATTTAAGAATTAAAAATTCATCATGGAGCCAGGCATGGTGGTACACACTCTTAATCCCAGTACTTGGGAGGCTGAAACAGGAAGATTGCAGGTTCATGGCCAGCCTCAGCTACTTAATGAGGCCCTCTGCAACTTAGTGAGACCCTGTTTCAAAAACAAAGAATAAAAAAATAGGGCTGGGGGTGTAGCTTGGTGGTAGAATGCCCCTGGGTTCAGTCCCCAGTTACACACACACACACACACACACACACACACACACACACACAATTCATCATGGCCAGGCAAGGTGTTGCACACCTGTAATCCCAGTACTTGGGAGGCCGAGGCAGGAGGATTGCAGGTTCAAGGACAGTCTCAGTAACTTAGCAATACCCTGTTGCAAAATAAAAAGTAAAAAGGGCCTGGGGGTGTAGCTCATAGATAGAATGTCCCTGTGTTCAATTCCCAGTACTGAGGGGAAAAAATCCATCATGTGTTGGAGTTGAGAAGTAAGGCAAAAAAAAAAAAAAAAAAGAGAGATGGGAAATGCTGAAGAAATTGGCAGAATCCAGAACATGGAGGGTCTAACAAGTAAGTTTAGGTTTTATGTTAAGATGGTAAACTATTACAGTGTTGTAAAACAGGAGGGGCATGATTGGATTTATATTTGGAAAGGCATGGTAATATGATGGAGACTGGTTAGAAGGGTGAGACTAGAAACAGGAAGAATAGAAGACTATAACAAATTAGACAAAGTTAATTGTTTTTAATCAATTTGGGGCTTCAATCCCTTTTTAGAATGACATATCTGTATACACACATTCTTCACATATAATATCATAGATAATATAATATCATAGATCTCTTGAAGTCCACCCATTGATTCATGAGAGTCCATAAATTCCTGGTGAGAACCTCTTGAATGGGTGATAATAAACTAATGCATTAGCCATGGGGAAGGAGAATGACATGTGGATCTTAGAGGTATAAAAATCTACAGGATTTATTGACAGATTGAATATGAGAGGTGAAGAGTCCCTGATGAGTCCTAGGATTCTAGCTATGGTGACTAGGTATACAGTTGAGTTTTCATTCAGACAAAGAATAGAGAGAAACTAACATGTTATTGAGATTGTTGGAATATCTGTGGAGTGACCTGGTGAAAATGATAGAAAGGAGGCATAAGGATCTAGAGTTTAATCAAGGTGAAGATGAAGATATTAGTTATTTTGGAATCTTGGACCTGTTAGTAGAAATTAAAGCCATAGGTTGACTTAACCCAATGAGATCATGTAAGAAAAGGTAGGCAACAATCCTAGGGGAATGCCAGCTTTGAAGGGTCAAAGAAAGAGGAGTGAGCAAAGGAAATTAAGAGTAAGAGGGAAAAAAGAGTGAGAGTGGAGACTCTTAGAATTCAAAGGAAGAAATAGTATCAAGGAAGGTCCACAGCATCAAATATTTCAAGGACAAATAGAACAAGTACTTAGAAGATTTCATCATAAGCAAAGGAAACCATCAAGAGTCTAAAGTGAGAGCCTACAGAATAGGAGAAGATCTTTGCCAGCCACTCCTCTGATAGAGAACTAATATCTAGAATATACAAAACACTTAAAAGACTTAACACTAAAAATAATTCAATCAAGAAATGGGCCATTGAACTAGACACTTCAAGAAAGAAGAAATACAAATGGCCAATAAATACATGAAAAAAATGTTCAACATCATTAGCAATCAGGAAGATGCAAATCAAAACTACACTGAGATTTCATCTAACCCCAAGTAGAATGACAATCATCAAGAATACAAACAACAATAAATGCTGGCAAGGATGTGGAGAAATAGAAACTCTTACATGCTGTTGGTGGGATTGCAAAGTAGTTCAGCCACTATGGTGATCAGTGTGTAGATTCCTCGAAAAACTGGGAATGGATCCACCATATGATACAGCTATACCACTTCTGGGTAACATTCCAAAGGGACTGAAATCATAATATTATAGTGATATATGAATATCCATGTTTATAGCAGCACAATTCACAATAGCCAAATTATGGAACCAACCTAGGTGTCCATCAACAGATGAATGGATTACAAAATTATGGGTTATACAAACAATGGAATTCTACTTAGCAATAAAGAAGAACAAAATTATGTAATTTTCAGGAAAATGGATTGACCTGTAGAACATTATGTTAAGTGAGATGAGCCAGTCACAGAAAGTGAAAGGTCATATGCTTTCTCTCATATGTGGAAGTTAGGGAGTAATTGTGATACAAGAGGTACTTTAGATAATGGAAGAGACACCCCAGTGGAGAGAGGGAGATGATCAGGGGAGGGTGAATTAATAAAGGAAACGCTTCATGTACATATGTGAGAATACAAATGCCAGTCTCAATAGCATGTATGGGGAGGGGGAAGGGAGGAGTGAGGACGGAGCCATGTGAAAGCTCAACGAGCGCTGTGCGCATGTGTCAGTGTCACTCGAGCTACGCTATGATGTGAGACTACAATGCACCAATGAAAGTATATATAAAAAGATTTCATCATATATGACAACTAAGTAGTTATTGATGACTCCCACCCGAAGAGCTTCAATGGAATTGGGGTGGGATGAAGGCAATAAGCCACACTACTAAAGTAAAACAGGGAATGGGTGATGAGAAAGTGGCTATAGAATATTTTTTCCAGGACATTAACTGTGATGGTAAGATGAATGGTAGAGCTAACAAAGAATTTATGGTATTGCTGGGTTAAAATGCATTATGCATTTTCAATATTTCACATGGTCCTTGGCTTACAATAGTTCAACTTATAATTTTTCAACTTTATAATGCTGCAAAAGCATATACATTCAATAGAAACTCTTCTTCAAATTTTGAATTTTGATCTTTTCCTGGGTTAGCAATATGTGGTATGATGCTCTCATGACACTGGACAGCTTTCACCCCCACCGTCACAGGGGCAAACCACCTGTGCTCTGCAGTGTGTTGTGTCTCTAAGCTATGATGTTCCGTAAGTTAGGTGTATTCAATGTGTTTGAGGCATATGATTGTTTTAACTTGTTATGGGTTTATTTGGATGTGACCGCATCGTAAATTGAGGAGCATCTGTATGTCTCATCAACTCCCCCTAAAAGGCTATATTCTTTACTCTTACAATTGTGTATGAGAGTGTCCAATTTTCTATCCCTTGACAACTGCATATTAACATGCTTTCCAACTTTTGCTAGTCTGATGGCAAAAACTCTTTAATTTGCTATTTCCTGATTACTAATGAGGTTGAACATCTTTTCATGTATAATCTTTTAACTATTCATACTTCTATATCCTTGTCTTGCTTATTTATAATCTTTGTAATTGAGTTCATTTTATTGATTTATATGAACTCTTTATACTTATTGGACTTTTTCTTTTCTTTTTTTTTTTTTTTTTGCAATACT